>JBBYHQ010000016.1:4273054-4284149 GCA_038382645.1 Spergularia azorica
TTGAATTTCAACGAATTAGTATCAATTATGGACCAAATACATTGATAGAAATTTGAACATTTCTGATCTGATCTGATCTGATTTGAATGACTCTGATATGATCTGAATGATGAACTGATCTGAATACTACTGCAAATAAGTTCTATCAAACATGGCCTTAATTGTCTACTGTATATATGGTAGTAAATTAATTACTACCTCCATAAGAGTATATAAGTCGTTCTCACTTTTCAAAACGACGGTTTGACCTTAGATTTAACAAAAAATATTTGGCCAAAAATTGTGAAATTTATATTGTTAGATTCGTAACGAAAAATCCAATCACACGAATAATTTTTCTAATATTTACCAGTATAGATTAAGATGTATAAGACGGTTAATCACTTTCTCGAAAAGTGAGAACGACTTATATTATTTTATGGAGGGAGTATGTTGTAGTAATATCTCGTTGTAGTAGTAAAATTAAAGAAGTTAACATTAGACTATTTGAAATGTCTACACTTTAGAGCTCTAACATTAAAGACAATATAAGTTTCACGATACATATTTTTTGTTTTGGTGATTTGGACGGATGATTCATAGTTACATACACTCTTTGACGGGAACTAACTTGTACACACACTATTAAGACTTTCAATGATACAACTATAATTCTAATCTGAAGTGAATTATTGAAAAGTTAGTTGAATTTTGGTGAAGGAAAATTATATTGTATCCCGGGGATATATGCAATTTTCGTACCCCCTCTAATAGGTTTGATGAGCAAACAATGTTGATTTGATCAGCAATGTTTTTTTTTTTTTTGTTAGCATTGACATATAAGTTGATGACATATTTTTCCAATATCATTGCATGATCTTTTATATATTTGATGAATACTATGAAAGATTAATATACTTTATGTTTGCTCATCAAATTATTAGCGTGCACTCAACAAATTAGATCAATTGCTCATCAAAATGTCCTGGGGGTACGAAAACTGCATATACCCCCGGGGATACGGTATAAAAATTGTTTGGTGAATTCACACCAATAACAAGACTAGATTCATCAAGTGTTATTGTAATTAACAGATTTGTCATTTGATCTCAATTGGTCTCATTTGTTGATCTAATCTGCACACATATGGTTTACCAAGTTTGACATATTCGATTCACCCTTTTTCACAACCTTTCGTGACATATATATGGGCCGTAGTTTTCTTCCTTTCATTTGACACTGGACTAATTAATGTTGGACTTACCGTGAGATTAACCCAAATGGCCCAAATTCTATTTGTAAGGGGGTTGCTAAATGTAACCTAAAAAATACTAGCGTAACCTATTTTTTCCATTTTTCTTCCACAACTATCCTTAATGACATCCCCTACCTCCAACTTCTCAAAATAAACGTATAACACACTTCTTTAAGCAAGTAACCCTAAATAATCATAATATCAAACACTAGATTGCAATGTAAGTAAAGAAATTAAGAAAATGTACACTCGAACATGTAAATCCTCAATTTCACATTTTGTACAGCATAACACTTTTGGGTGTTTTTTTTTTCTTGTTTGACAAATCAAGTCAAGTTGTGGATTAGCAAACCAAGCTCAAATTTTGGGGCAGGGAGATGCCTGTCCAATGTGAAAATTCACGATTACAAATTCGAATCCAACTATTCTGATGCAAACAGAATGTATTATGTATTTTATAAGCAATAAAGGCTCCAAAAGCATAGTAATTAAATTAAGATCTTGTGTAAGCAAGCGAGTCCAGCATATATAAGAGCAAGCAACCCTAAACAATTATAGGACGTTCGAACTCGACGGAATCGAGCCAAAATAGCGATGAAATTGAGGAGATGATTAAGCCATGGCAGACGAAGTAAGTCGTTTTTTTTTTTTAAATGATGGAAGACAAATCTGTATAATAAAATAGGGTTTAGGGTATGTGTTATTTTGGGAAAAAGTGGGGACATAATGGGTATTTTACCAGGTTATGTTAGTAAAAAAAAAGTTGCGTTTAGCAATCATGATTTATAAGTGCCATCAATTTTCTTTTTGAAGAACAACATTCTACGTGCTTAAGGCCCCCTCTTGAATCAGATCAGATTCAGTCAAATTAATCCAGACAAGACCATAAGAGTCAATCGAATCAGAACAGATTAATTCAAGATTATTCGATTACGAGAAATGAACCTAATTTTAATCTTGCCACTTCCAAATTCAATTCTATTTTCATCAATTCAGATCAAATCAGATTCATTGAAAAGATGCAATTCTACCAAAGAGTGCCTAACAGGCTAACACTAACAACGACGAAGGACAAACTGAACACTGACGAGGGCACGAGTTTCCGTCGAGTTCATGGACTACGGACTATTAGTGATGGCCATGAATATCATAACTGCGGCAACATGTATGTGTTGAAACATTGAGTCACTATTATTGGAGAACCAAATATGTCTTCATTTCACCTTTAAAACTCACGAGTAGATGTAGATTTGCAACGTACTACAGTTGATGAAATATTTCAGGAAACAGTATTACAATAAGCCATAAGATTTCGTAACGTTTTTCTGCGTACATTACCAAACAAGTATCATCATTCCTTTTATAACTACAGAAACAAAACAAAAAATGCAAAGGACAGAAAGGATCTAGAAGAAGGCAGTTCTAATCCGATTTCGTACTTCTTGTTCTTTCGTGATTACTACTGCATGCTGTGCTCGCTTGTGCTTCCGGCCTGGACGCTTAGTTGAGTTTACCATGCCCGTAAATGAACCTTGCCGATCCTTCAGTGTATACATGTGTCTCGTTATACAACCTGTTGGTTATATTTCAAATATATCAGCTTCATACACATTGTATATGTACAGGGGAAAATAATGTTATTAACTAGAGGTGAATCCATACGATTTTCGGACAGCCTTGCTCAATGTGGAAGCAGACAGAAAAGTTGTGCCATCAAGGTATCTGTTTTCTCCGTTCATCCTCTGCTTGATTCTAATATCAAACTCTTCAGCATTGATTATGATCTCCGAATCTGATGCCTGCGAATTCAAATTGTTCTTAGTGAACATGAGATGGTTCATACTCAAATGAACATAATGTTGTTATTAATTAAAATGGCCCGAATAATCTGAGATTTTGTACCATGACCCAACCCCAAGTGTCAGCATAGGATGGAATATGAGCCGAGTAAGGCACAACATCTGCAAAATCATGACAAACATTCAAGGCTAAATATTTGATGGAGCATTGGAGCAATGTGTAGTATATCGAAATATCGAATGTTGACTTACATTTGAATACTTGCTTAAGGGTGTTGTATATGCAGGAGAAAACTTCAGTGTGACTGAAAATTCCAGCGGGTCCTGCCTGCAACCATTATCGACCCAAAATCATTTTGGAACTAATTAACGCTATGTTTTTTTTTGTTGAAAGTACGTGTAACGTTACAAATTATGTCTACGTCCTAATTTGGCACCTGTGTCACAAATACTCCATCACGGGTAAGTCTAGGCTTCACAATGCACTCATAAAAGGACTTGGTATAGAGCTTATAACACGGTCCGCCTTCAATTGGATCTGCAAGGTCCCCAATGATCACATCGAATTTCTCAGTTCTACTCTGTAACTCGGCCCTGTCAAGCGTAAAACAAGTTATTAGGACAAATGTAGAGCACATTATGTAGGAAGGATATCATCATGTAGAAGAAATTGTGGGATATTGATAGGGGAAACTCAGTAATGTACCTGGCATCGTTAATGATAAGTTCGAGTCTAGGATCACAGAAGGCTCCTCGGTTCACAACTAAGTATGACTTGCAAAAATCGACAACTTCCTCATCGATGTCACACATGACAACCTTTTCAATAGTCTTATGCCGTAGGATTTCTCTTGCAGTTGAGCCTTCTCCTCCTCCCATAATGAAAACATTCCTGGGACTGGCATTTAAGCATATAGCAGGTCAGTATAGCTGTATATGCATATAGCTGTATATGCATATATTATATGTGTTAAAGAGCCAACTCAACCAAAAGTCTAGACTGATGGTTGATGCCCAATAATTGGTTATATCTTAATACTCCCCCTCACGTGAAAGCCTTTTGGGCTTGAAACGTGGACTGAAACCACTTGAAATGTGGATGATAAACGCACAAACATTGTGCTGAAATTCCACTTGAAAAGGAGGGGGCTCCCAGGATTTGAACTTGAGACCTCAGGGTCACTGAGGCTCTGATACCATGTTAAAGAGCCAACTCAACCAAAAGTCTAGACTGATGGTTGAGGCCCAATAATTGGTTATATCTTAACAATATGTATCCTATTATGAACTTATGACATCATAATTTCGAGCATAGGAGTGAAAGTTACCTTTGATGATGAAGCAGAGGTGGGTGAACAAGACATTCATGGTAGATAAATTCATCAATCTCTGCACTTTGAAGCTTTCCATCTATCACTAAAGCCTATGACAATATACCAAACATCGATCAGTGATCAATATTATTACGCACATAGTATAACAATATGCAAGGACCTTCGGATGAACACGAGAGATGCTACACATACATGTGCTGTAATGTGCATCATCAATAATAGATGCTACTATACGGTGCTATCTCACAAGTGGAAGCAGCATTCTGAAATATTATCTTACGAGGCCATGATTCAAAGCATCAAACTAACAAATCGCTTGATGTATGTAAGTTTTTTCATAGCATGCATCAAATATATGTGTAGCATTTCTCATAGTCCTATCAAATTCACTGTCGTTCTTGCATGAGACGGTCTTATCGTATTAAACACTCGTAAAGTTATGGTCTAATGAGTAGTGTATGTAGTCAGTAGTGTACCTTCCCAAAAGGCTTTGTGTCCAAAAGCTGAATGTCCTGGTATTGAGTAGCTCCAGTGTGTAAGATACTGAAAAAGTAACAAATAAACCAGTTAAAATCTGATTAAGGGATGATAATGTGAACTAAACAATGTTACTATGATGATAATGTTGAAATAATTACTGTGATCAAAAGACTAATTCCCACTTAACAACATCTAATTATGTCTAGCCTTTTGCTGGCAGAAATATGAGTAAAGTAAAGAGAAACACTGTACTACTTTAAAATTGTAAAAAGAAAGAACAAAATCAAGATCAAAAGTGTATAAGCCTAAAAGATTGTTACTAATCTTTTTCTCACGCAAAGGCCAAGATCAAAAGGTATTAACCCTTTTGGATTTCCCACGTAACTTCTACTACCTCGACTTGCTACAATGAATGATGAATTTTCTTCTACAACATTTTTAATAGTACTTTGTAACAACAACAGCAACATAGACGACAAATTTATCGTAAATTTAGCACCATTTTTGAAATTTTGCCATGGTTAAATAATAAGTACATAAACATTTGAATTGCCACAACTTAGTGATGATATCACTCATATGAGAGTATTATCTAATAAAAGAAAAGATGTGGAAATAATCCCATGTAACATAGTAAAAAATAGGAAACAATAAGCAAAATCAGATAGTGTTATGGGGTGATACATAAGTTGAGGAGGCTACAAGAGACTCGTGTTCAGATGTCAAGAGTTTATTCCACACCAAGTGTTCGAATCAAATCAAATGATAGTGTTAGGTAAAAATAACTTGATTATTAAGTTTATACGAAGTGAAACAATTTAGGATTAGAATCAAAGTGGGGAGCATGAGTTATCTTCATGCATATATTATGAGTAAGGTCTTCCAATTTAATTAGCTAGGCATCGTCATGCAATGATTCATGCATGCATAATTACATATACCAAACCAGACCATGCGTAATTTAAATATATCGAGTGTTATCTCCACCAAACACATAAGCCACCAAGATAAGAATTACCAACTTTTGTACCATCTTAATTCTTAGTTAATACACTCTCATGTTTGATATCATTTAAGATGACTTAGTAGATACGCGGTTTTACTATACGCCTATACGCTAAGTCGGTAGCTCAGAATTAGAAGTGAATATCAAACGATTTGTTCCTATAATTTATACCACTTCTGATAGTACAAAAACATTATATATTTTTCGTAAATCTGATTTACATATATGAGCCATAACAAAACTAGCATCCATGCTAAAAAGAAAATTAAACAAGATAAAAAATGAGTATTAATATGAAATTATTACCTATTTAGGGCAAAGGACCATCTTAAGTTTTCCTCAATTTCCTCTTCATACCAACAACTTCTTCTTTGGGTTATTTGCTCACTTGCTACGGCCGGTTGAATCTTCTTAACACTAGCATTAGTATTCCCATTTCCATAAATCCCATTCCCATTAACATTATAAACTCCATTGCAATTCCCATTCCCATGAAACCCATTCTCACTAATCCCATTGCTAACAACTAAACTCCCCATTTTCGGATAATATTACCTTAATTAAGCTTAATTAGAAGAGAAAGGGATGAAGAAGCTAAGGGTGAGTGATGAGGGAAGAAGTGGGAGGGAAGGGGGGGTATTTAAATGGGAAAGGGTAATGATTAAAGAGGTTGGGAAAGGGAATGAGATTGGAGGGAAGTGGGTAGTGTATGTGCTCATCAATGAATTAAGAAGAGGCCAAGGGAATATAATGGAATTAATGGAATGGAATCCTCATTGATTCTAGCGAGAATAATAAGTGATGAGAAGAAGGGAAAAGTAGAGACACAAACAAGAGTGCGGTTTCTAAGGATGATATCCTCGCGTGGCTTTGCTTAGCTGATCTTTGCCTCTTAATGCATGTATGTAGCCTAATTTAATCTTCTTGGCTATTATAGATCATCCCCTTTTCCACATTTCATTTTCATCCCACCTAAACTCCAATTAGTTTTATGTATTAGTTTGTATTTTCTATTCATTTGTTAACACTTCGTCTCAATACGGGACGTCACATCATTCAAACTTGATATATGTGGCCAATATGTCGATATGGACGATTCTAAGCAACGACGAAGGACACGTCACTTTGGAGCATGTTGATCGACTGCAACCAGATATGAGAAATTGATTAAACTTCCACAATTATAGCTTTGCGAAAATTACTGGCAAACAATAAAGTTATGTCATTTTCAGTATTTTACTTATTAATAACAGGCTAGGATATATAGGCCCTGTGCGATTGGACTGCATTTTTCTGATCTGATTTGATTTGATTTGAATTGAACTGATCTGATTTGATTTGATTTGAATAGACTTGATTTGATTTGGTCTGAACTTAATTAATTGATAAATTAACCGCAATTAGATAGTAACTACAAATAGACTAGATTTATTGATAGTTATTTGCATAATTCTGATCTGATCTGATTTGATTTGAATAAATCTGATCTGATTTGAAAACACTGTTGAATAAGTTGAATCGCACAGAGTCATAGTCATACTTGGAAATATATGATTTATTATTTAAAAAGTGCTTAACAAAGCAACACACGGTTATTATTCCCAAAATCGGCCAAGTAGAAAAGTTGACAATTTAAGTGTTTACAGTGTTGGCCACTAGCGTTTAGCTAAAATGACAAAATGTGTCTAGTGAAAATGGTGTGGTTTCTTGTATATACATTGGTTAACTTATAACAATAGCAAATCCAAGATCAACATTAGTGCGTCGTTTATCCCTAGGCTGATCAATCAATAAGTTCAACTCCGCAAAATTTAAACAAGTGAATATCAAATGGCCTGAGATTATGAACTCATATGTTTAATCACAACTTATGAGTTATGAGGCTATATCTTACCATTTATAATAATTATATAATATAATTATTGTACTCTTGATATTTCATCACACCTTTTCTCCATCCTAAAACTTTATACAACGTTTAATACGTGCAGAACATTATATCAAGTGACCTGTGCAACACACGGGCTTTCACCCTATAGTATCATTACATTCAAATTATAACATTTTGAGCTTAATTAAAAACCCAATTTTGGCTATGTTTAAGAAAAAAAGTCGTACTCCGCTTTGTCAAAAAAAAAAAAATGTCGTAAAGAGTAATTAATTAGACAAGTTTTTGTTCAAAGCAAGTAAATATTTCTCAACGTTCTTATCTCGCGGAGCTAGATATTTCCTCATCATAGCTTACATCCTAAGGTTCATTAACCTCGAATATTATTTATCATCCTTATAATTTTTTCAATAAAACCAACTAGATCAACCCGACATTTTTATGGTGTTATTATGTCGGAGAAGCATTAATCCATTACTCTATACCTAAAAAAAAAGATTTTACTTAATTAGCTACACAAAACAACAAAAGAGGCACTATTGTATGGTGGCCAGTTGACCAAACATAATATACAACACAAAATTATAGTGAAAGTATGATAGCCTTTGCATGCATTGAGTAGAACGAGAGATGTGCAAATCCCTTTATCCTCTTTGGGGGCTGGGGTTAATCTACCCACACTATATATTGCAAATGATGTCGGCTCTTTTTTATTTTTTTTTATTTTTTTTTGTCTCAAAAGTTTAGTTTAGAGTGATCAGCAGCAAATGTTATAGGAGAGGAGATAGAATTATAATTCGGAGATTCAACTATCCACAAGTAGGTCGATCAATCAATAAGTTAACCTTACTTCTCGTGATCTTAATGTAAGACGATAATACTATATATCTATATGTACTACGGATTTCTTGTGAAACATTCGGTGAAACTTATATAAAAGCATATTATGACCATAATATAAGATGAACAACTAGCTAGTTGATAAATGATACTACACATTGGTATTGAATTGTGTTAGAGGTAAATTATTATGGAGAAGAAGGAAAAAAAAGGGTAAAAAGTGGGGGATGATTATATTGTGGGCGACAATTACCGAAGATTAGGGCCAGGTTTAAAATGAGGGAAGAAAGTTGCGCAGAAGTTGGATTTGGAGAGAGAATGAATAAGCAAAGTAGTGAGCGTGCAGAGGCTTCCATCATAAGTTGTGTTCTAAAGACAACGGCATGGCACGCCAGCCTCACCCACCATCATCTTCTTCACCTTCTTCCAATCATCTTTCTTTTTTTATTTTTCTTTTTTGGACCATAAAAATTACATCATCTGATCTACATACTTGTTTAATTCAAGCCACCATCAATCTAATCCTTCATGAACTTTCTATTATTATAGATATTTTCTAGTTGATTGCTAATTTCCCACAATTACATAATTTTAGGGTGACGATTTTGCCAAGACAAATCAACAAATGAAGAGAAATATGTACTGTTCATTATATGGATCAGGTTCGATAAATCTGCCTTGGCAGTAGTAATTCCTGTTCTTGGCAAAATCATCGCCCTAATTTGATAGTACATATCATTTTTACAACTTACTAGTTATAAGGTCGAGTTGTTTTCAACTAACACGGAGTACGTGTGAAAGAACTGAGCTGAAATTGCAAATTACTTACTCTCGTTGTATGTTTCTTGAAATTTATTGTACTTTTGGTTACGTTAGTTGTAACGTTCTACTCTATATATGATATAATGAAGTTCGGAAAATAAAATTGAAGATAAGTAAATCAATTAATATCGTATAGTTATGCTTCTAAAAACCTAAAAGCAGGTACAATATGTTTAGATAATAGGTGCGCTAAAAATTACAGCACGTATATTTATTTGAAATTATAAAATTTCAACGAAATGACTTACTCTCTGGATATGAGAAACTTTCTGATATGATCCGACATGTCGCCAAACATGTGGCCCCATTTGGTTGCATAAAAGGATAGTTATAGGGTGTGATGAGGTAAGCTAAGCATCAGCATGATGGTGTAATGGTCAGGGACGAACCGGACAAAGGGGGATCCACCGGAGAAGATGGTGTTGGAATGCTTGTGCAGCCTAACAATGACTACAAACTAACGGGTAATACTTTCAATGTGATAATTGTGCTTCTTAACGCCCACACTATTACATATAATGGGCGTGGAAGCCTACACAATGCTGGATAATATTGATAGTAATTAATCAATGCTAGTTTTAGAAAGTTATGATGGGGATGCCAATTGGCTTCCATGAGAAATCTCTGGTTTTACTTCCTAGCTATCACTAGAAATGTGGTGGAAATGTTTCTTCATAACCAATGTATAAACACGGTTTTATGTGTTACTCATCTATTATTCGTGTGATATACATAAAACCAATAAGTTATATAAAATTTTATGAGATATCATTGGATGCTTCTACATATATCATCTTTATATAAGTTAGTGAAATAATAATAATGTCAACCTCCTATGAGGCAGACGAGAAATGATAATTAACCAACCATAATTTTAAAGTGATTACACCGCGAGTTAACAAGATGAGAAAAGATCAATTTTTAGATCATAATAGAGGGGAAAACCCTTTAGTTCGATGGTAAATTATCGATTAGTAAATGAAGTAACTTGGTGACATTTATGCATGCCTTTCACGGATTATTTAATTAGTTTGGTCTATTGGTGATCGATAAATTATGTCCTATTGCTGAATCTTACTCACATTATAAAAAATTTAAAATTTAATAATTTTAATAATGGACAGTTGATGCAAAAAGGTTATGCAAGGCCAGCTAGGTCTTGTTCAATAAATGTTAGCAACATCCCTTCAAGCGTAAGTACATTGATCAATTGTATGAACTGTTAAAATAACATTAACACTTTCATATTATTAATAGTATATGTCTAATTTATTTGAAGTTAATGTTACAAGGGATTATGTACGCATAAACTTTAAATAAGTTTTGTGGCCTTTACCATTCACTATTTAGTATTTATATTCGAAAAAATTGTAATGTAAATATACTAATTCTACAATAGCTACCAAAATTAGGTAGCAATTGGAAATAGAATAATAATGACATTTGATTTCTTTAGATTAAATCCTAGCCATTGAATAGGTTGACAATATAATTTATTAAATTAAATTAATTTGAAATAAATAATTAAATAAATCAGTTTTTAGGGGTAGTTATATACGGTATATATCAAAGCCCAACTTTCTCTCTCCTCCACGCTCCTCCCTGGCTCCCTCCTCCTCCACCTCTCCACCCTCAACCACCGTTGGCTCAATCCAACCACCGGTTGCAATGGCCCTATCTCCATACACCGCC
>JBBYHQ010000016.1:4290933-4324993 GCA_038382645.1 Spergularia azorica
AGATTAGTTGAGAATAAGAGATTCTCACCGTTCAATTGTCCTCTATGTTCTTGTCCAAACTCAATTTTATTTAACATGAACGAATTTCAGAATTATGTTTTATGTACTGAAATCATACAAGTTTCACTAATTAGACTTATAAGGAGTTTGATCTTTGTCGAAAAAGTTTGTCGGTCGAAGTTCAAAACTACTGCGTAGGTTTGCCATTATAGGGTAATCTTCTTGGCAAGGAACGTGATGAAATCCCATCGTATACCACAAGACTATGTCTTCGTTGTCTATCTTCTTATTCCTGCAATAAAAATAATTCAATTACTTAGCAATGAAATTGTCAAGTACTCAACAAAGATATATTTATCGATTGATTAAGATATATAGCGTGAAAAAACTCTAACCTACTGAGACTGGATCACAAATGACAAAGACAACTCTAACAAAGTTAAAATCATTTCAATCAAGCAAGGAAAATTGTACAATAGGTCTTCACATCGCGTATCGTGGAATTCGATCAGGATTGAACTATTTCTAAGAAAAGTTTTCGTCATGTGTCCACAAGCTCACAAAAGCTGTTCAATTTCCAATAATCGTCTCTCACCTGACTTACCGATAATTTAATTAACCTGGCGTGAAATAACAAAAGGGAATTAATTAGTAGTACGATTAGAAAACATTTATTTACCTGCGGGTCCATACGGCGAGGTTATCCTCACCGTGGCTTTGATCAGCATAAAATCCAGCAGCCCATCTCTCTGACTTATTATAGGCGGTTACCCAAACCTGATACTTAGTATACGCAGCTCGTATCTGAGGATAATCATCGCCAGCCAATAGTGAGTAACCCGATTGGCCGGTCATCAGCCGGTAACCCACATGATTTCCTACATTAGTCTTTTTATTAGGATTTACTATAGCCAGCTCGGCTGGCTCTAAGCCGAGGCTTGTCCTCGCCTCGGCTTCACGTTTTGCGACTTCCTTCCTAACCCTCCAGTAACTTTTCCTATGGGAAGGAAAACCTGTCACTCTAGCCGTCTCTAGCTTCGATTTCACGAAGGAGTTGGCGCCTCCGTCTATGTCGAGGTCAAGGTAGTACGTGACGAAGTGGTCATGGTTAATTGCAATTGTGTTTGGAGCCACCATTGTACCATAAATTTCTTCATTGACTTGGTTCATTGATGTGTACGACGTTGCCTTCATCTCTAAGACTCCGGTTAGACCAACCTAAATAAACAGAATTTAACCAGAAGTGTTAGAAGGTATGAAAGCATTGAGGCATCAAGTGTGCCCTAACCATCATTCTACACTTTTAGTTCAGTTGGTTATTTAATATGATAGCAGAGCCTCGTCTATCCATGAAAATTGACAAATTGTACATATCATTTCGTCACCAAACGATATAGTAAATTAGTCATTCGCTCGTTTAAGTTAAACCAATATGAATCATTCTCATATTTGACAAATAACATAGTATACTTGGATATCGTGCACGGTTTTTTTAAGAAAAGAAGTGTAGGAGAAATGAAACTTACCCCAACAGTGATAGAACCAGTTTGTCTGAACTCCCAATCGAGAATATAATCATAGTTTCCAACAGTAGCTACCATTCTTACCACCAATGTCACTTCTGGCTCTCCTCTTCTAATCTACAAATTGTGACACAGAGTAATTAAGCGTCATTATCCGAGATTGGTCAATTTTAATTTCTTTTCCCTTAAATGAAGGTTCTCAATAACATTACACAATTGTAGCAAAGAAATTTTCTAACAATCTAAGATCTTACAATTACCATGAATCTATGATAAGTTGTATACATTACTTGTAGATGAAGATTCAAATATGATGAAAGTTTGTATGTGTGTAACATGATGACACACATTAAAAACGATCTTTTATGATGATTATCCATTTTAGGCCAGATTCTACGGGTCGTAACATGACACAATTGATCTCTTATGTGACACATTAGAAACGAAGTGTCTCTACTGTGTCACGCACATACATAAGTGACCAGAAATGTCTCTTACATGACACATAAAAGACGTGTGAGGACATTGTTCCTTTATTTAATTTAAAATAAGAGAACGACAGTCTAGAGGCTGATTTTAACGGTGATGTTACCAAAACAAAGAAACCGTCTCTTATGTTTTTTTTCCTTCTTTTCTTAATATAGCAATCGTTATAATATAAAATATAATCATCAAAATATCATGAAAAATACATACCACTTTTCCAGGAACACCAATTTCAGTGTGTCTCCAAGCAACATCACCAGTGTACCTCTCAAAAATGCAAATAGCTCTCGGCACCAATTGAGGCTGCCCCAAAGCATCAACCAAATGCCCATTCATATACACGGCATTTCCTGGACAATCAACCAGAGGCTCTAGACTGTCTGCTGATTTCCCGAACCCGAATTCGCCCAAATCCATGAACGTCCTATAATACCAATCCTCCGTAGGATCCATATACGGCACAAACGTCTCAGACACGTGACCGCGATACAACACTCGTCTATGCTTTCTTTCCTTGGAGTCATATATCGAAGCAGTCGAAATAATCACCCCTGCTCTTGGATCAAACCCAACATGGAATTTCCAATCACCCCATGTTACCATATTATGTCGTATGCTCAATTTGCTATTTGTTACGTTAGGAAAAACCGGGCCGGGTTTTAGTGCCGAGGCTTGAAAATCTGTACCTTGAGCCTTAGGTAATGGAGTTTGATACCGGTCCATGTACCGTGCAACTTTATTCGATTCGAGATCGACGAGTATTGTTAAGCCATTAATCGGCCTAGCGTAGATGTTAGTCGTACCATTTCGATAAAAACACGTAATTTTCACTGCCCTTTTCGAGGCAATTGCTCCATACCAGCCTATCGTAAGAGGTAGACATGAAACTTCCGTAACATCTAAGCCTCTTTTTGAGATCGACTCTACAAATGGAGGGTATTTTTGTGTAAGTAGGACTGCTTGTAAGAGTTCTTCAAATGTTAGTGGTGGATAACCGTGACCATTATAAACATGGTCCGATATAATCGATTTCCTGTCCAAGTTTACGATAACTTCACGCGTTTCTCGGCCACCTCGAATCACCACCCTAGCTTGACGAGGAAATGGTCGCGTGTTCCTCCTCGATGACAGGTAACCGAGAACAGCGTCTTTGTTCGGCTCATCGAGTTCTACAAAGTGATATGTTACATTAGGAAGGGATTTGAGATGGGAATTTTGAATTATTCCCCTGATTTCATTGATTTCCTTAGGGCTCAATGGGTCTAAAGGATGTCGAAAACTTTGAATGTGTAAACATTTCAGTGTTACGCATAACAACAGCGGGATTGCTGAGATGTAATTCATGTATAAAAATGTCGAAAACAAGTTATACAGAATAGATGTGTGAAGGAAATTGGATTGTTGGATTTTGAAGATAATATACATGTAAACTTATATAAATAGTTTTACGTATATGTTTTATAACAGTTTTAATTAGCTTAATTTGACAGTCAATGTGTTGCTTTGAGGGCAAGAGTACGTATAAGAGCTTGCTGAAGTATGAATAATATCCTGACTAATTTTTAGCTAAGATACATAATTTTCATGTGGCTTTAAGTTTTTGGCTATCACTGTACTCATCTTTCTGACAAAGCAAGAGTTTCAATTCTTGTATAGTTATATCACTTATATGTAATCCCATTTGGTTGATGAGTATGAATTAAGTCAAATTAAACATTACTTCTTGGCGCAGCAGCGATAAGCTAATGATGCAGATTGCGGAGGAGACCATATGAAGATTCAATGTTGGAACAATCGTTAGAGGAGGTTGAAATCGAAACTTGATTTGAGTATTCAAGTCAAAGATTGGTAATTAATTTAACCGAATGTTTGACCAAGTCGACACAAGAGGCGTAAAGAAATGATTGTAATAATAAACTTTGATATGTTGAGAAGCAACGTTTAATAATACTCCTAACATAGAAAAGGTCCAGTCAAATTTTATGACCATTGTCACGTTTCGCAATTAAGTATTCTCTATGTCAAACAGTAGGAACATGTCGTATAGTAATTAAGAAACAGCTCTACAAATGGATTTTATATACATTGTTCCGGTAGAGCTGTTTGACATCGGAACAGACCTCTGAGAAATCGGCTCCAGTTGGTGAATTGGTGTGGAGGTAGCTCATACACATGTCTCATGTATCGTGTCCGAGGAATATCCCTCCGATAATACTAATTAAGTTGATTTAGGATGGTATAACTTGATACTTTGACCAAGATCTTTGATTTGATCGCTTCAAAATAACTGCCAGTTGGCGTGCATCACAATTGATGGATACAATGTAGATCAATCAACCACCTTAAAACTATTTTCCGACACTGCGACCGCCTAAAATTACCGAATATAATTATCCTTGTGATATAATCTTTATTAACGGCACTTAATCGAAGGACACGATCCTTCAATCTCTCACTTGTCCGAGAGCAAGTGCGTCATGTGAATTCCCTCCTCTGTTTTGTAGGAACATTTTTAGAGTAAGGTTTGAAATGTTATTACTACAACAAATCATCACTTGTGCCACGTTCAAATTCGTGGCACAAGTGCAAAATTCCCATGGCTAAGCTATCTTGCCACGGGAATTTTGGGTTGAAGCACCCGTGGCACAAGTGGCTGTGGCAAGGAAATTGCCACGGGAAAAACTATATCGTGGCATAATATAGGTTTTTTGCCACGCATTTTAGCCACAAGAGGAGTCGTGGCAATAGTCATTTTCCCGTGGCTAATACTTTCACTAGCCACAAGCAAATTCGTGGCAAAGGTCATGGCTATCACCTTTACCTAATATAGAAATGCCTGTGGCAATAAGTCTATATTCCGTGGCTATCCTCCTTATTAACGACAATTGTGAATTCTGGCAAATCTTTTCGCACTTTTCGGCGATATTACGATATAATAAGAACGGTACCATAATGATCGCATAATGTAGAGAAGGATAGAAAATACAACTTATTTGTATAAATATAACATTAATACAAGAGTAATTTTACATTTCACCGGAGAAAACTATCATAAACTGTTTTATGTGATCTAAAATACAAGATAACGAATCCAACATTCAAATCGAAAATAAATTTTTCAACTCTAAGATTCTTTTTTTTACTAAATGAAACTTCCTGTTCTTTAATAACTACATTCACCTACGTAATCTTTAGCAACTTCAATATTGCCTCCTCAATCCTCTTTGACAACTCACAATCCTGAATCAACAAAACAAAGGTCGATAACATAATGAGTTCATGACTTGTAGAATAATAAAGCATTGAAAAATAAAAAACTCCACAGGCTTACATAGCCCTATTCAGTGTATATAGTCCATCATGTAAATCTATACATGTCAAAGACAGAGAGAAGTTACACACCAAGTGATGCTGGCCATCACTTTTGATTAATAAATTTTGAGAATGAACAATGATAAATTTTGGACACGAACTAAAATTTTAACAACTCAGACGAAAACATGTAACAACTCTAAATGACAAAGAAAACCAATTGGCAGTGGTGAGTTCAACTTCTCACCACATTTTTCATAAATGATCATCTTCTTGCGTAATGTTCAATTTTCAAAGGCCATAACATTCAGCTCCGAAACATTTATGAAGCTCATAACATACCAAAACGTAGCTACAGAAGTTAGCTACCACCCAGAACAAATTTCACCCCAAAATTCACTAGGAATCAAAAGTTGTGAATGTTTTAGTGTTATCAGGTCAGAACTGACCTGTAGGACGAGCAAATTGCGCAACTGCATTCAAAAGCTTATAATTTGAGTTCTAAATTGAAAAATTACATGAAACCAAAACAAGAACTTAGTTGACAGTCCAAATTTTCTGGAATGATATTTTGATCCTCCGTTGGACATTGGAGCTAGTTACAGTAACCAAAATTCAAAGACCCATCTGCGGATTTTGACAAAACACAGATTTCTGACTTAAAGTTGGCAGTCTGTCCCCCTTTAAGCAAAGACTTTACTCACACATTCTGGAAATTTTGGATCATATTGATGAGAAACTTTACAAAGATAAACCTTACTCAAGCTTCTACAAGCCAACTTATCATGTTGCGACCGTTTCGACATTACTAAGGCATTGCTCATACACGTCATTTCTCTTGGATTCATATGCCAATTAATCAAAATTAAATCTTGATACGCAACCTTGATTCCGTATTCGTTATTCGGGTCTAGTATGCTCAAGTCATTACTTGAGAACTCTATGCAGAGGAGTTTGTATGCAGAATCTTGGCTTTGATTTTACTGTTGACAAAGTTTATGTACATATTTACTATGCTTTTAAAGGGTGACAGAATGATAGCTGATAGTCAAAGTTTAAAAAGTTTCATGTGTTTCGTTCCTGTATTTTCTTGACATATAATCACAAACCATAATAGTTTTAGTAGCTAATACTGAGATTTTAGTTCAATTCTTTGTATAAGTTTTCCTTATTTGGCTCCATGTTAACATCTCCAAATTGTTAATCTATTGTCACTTATAATACAAAATCCTCACAACTACTGTGTTGATAGTTATAGACACCAAAATCTAACAAAGCAACATATTTTGATCCCAAACAAGAGGCCTAAATTCAGTCGATGAACGACTGAGCCTACAACAAGAAAAATATTATAGGACAGGGTATATATATAGATTAAGCTAACCACCAAATTCCATCAAAGCATGAACCAAACAAATCAACCTTAGACACCATAGCATACACTAAACACAAAATTTACAGCAAATAGTCCACAAATCTCTTTATTTGTCATTCTCGGCCAACGAATAAAAGCAATAACCACAATTTCTCATTACTTCAATCATTTCATCACTCTTACTATCATTGTCTAATATGATTTACTGCCACAAAATAAACCCCCCAATTCAATTTATGAAACCCCCAATTCGCATATAAACCCTAACCTTCTCATAATCTAATAATGATAATTACCTTTCTCTAAATTCTGGGTTTATAACTCAAGGCTATAACAACCCAATTACAAATTAGATACTAAAAAAATCAAAAGCTAAACAATACAAATGTCAAACTAAAAGAAAACGAGGGAATTTTAGCTTACAGTTGCGGTTATTACTACTGGCGGCAATGGTGGCGCGGTGCCGAGAATAAGCGCAGAGATGGCGGTAGTGAATCTTGTGATGGAGTCTAGAGTGATGGTGCAGCGATTGTGGGGTCGAGCGACTTATGGCACGCGAATGATGGGAGAGGCTCATATGAGTATGGAAAATAGAAAAGTGAACAAAAAAAATGAAAAGGTTTTAAGTTAGTGTTAGGTCTATGAAGTGATCGCTTGCCACGAGCGTGTTCGTGGCACAACTGCACAAGTGATCTTTGCCACAATTATATTTTCCTGTGCCATAATTTCTTGTAGAATTTTATTTTTAATTGTGAAAGTTAATTTTTCCCGTGGCAAGATATAATTATGCCACGAAAATGAAAATCCCGTGGCATAATTCGTGGCACAAGTGTTAGTTTGTTGTAGTGATATATATACACTAACTATATACGATATTTAATCATGAATAAGTGATTAAATGTGGTAGTTATTTTGGTACAAAATGTAACTACCAAATGGTGTCTTGTTATGAGAGGTTACCATGTCTCTATATATAGGGGGTTGGTTGTGTAATAATGTGATAAGGAAATATAAAGACAAACAAGAGAAAATAAGGGAAATAGTAGTGGAAAACACTTTGCATATAACATGTGAAATGTTGTTCATGATCAAGGTTATTAGTCATAAAGTACACGGATTAGATCGTCAAGTGCAGACGCTTCTAATGGGGCTTCATTGTATCCTATGACAATTCGTTGGACCATTTGCACTAATTTATGGGACGAATTTTGCCTAAAGGAAAGTGGTTTCGTGCGCGCCTTGAAGCCTAGGTTATACATTCCATTCTTGAGTTTGTTGTAATGTAATTTGTGTAAATTAGTGTGTAATATTTCTAACATCTTTATCAAAATAAATTAGAGTTGGTGTGCAATCATAGTTGATAGATACAATGTATGTAAATCAACCAACTAGCTGAGTACGATTAATCAATCTAATGTTTTGAAAGTCTTGACAGATAAAACAGGATTACTTTCGAAAAAGTTAGCAGGACGGAGCTCGAACCCGCTACTAATAGTTGGCATTAGTGGAAAGTCTTCTTGGTATGTCACATGATGAAAACCCATTGTGTACCATAACACAATGTCCTTGTTTTCAATCTCCCTGTCCCTGTATAACATAAATCGATTATAATCTGATTTGTGGTTGTCTAACATGAATCGTTTATAGAGAATCGACTAAAATACGTTATGTCATACCTGACTCTCCAGGTTTTCAAAGTGTCATCTCCACGGCTCTGGTCAGTAAACAAACCACTAGCCCATTTCTCAGACTTGTTATACGGTGTAACCCAAACATTATTATCTGTAAATGCTGCTCTAACCTGTGGATAATCGTCTTCCAACATAAGCGACCCTGTCGCCGGTGCAGGAATTAGATGATAACCCACCAAATTCCCCATTTTAGTCCTCTTGTTAGGATTCACAACCAGCAATTCTGCTGCTGGTGTTGCGCCAAGCTTAATTTGCGCGTCTGATTCTTTCTTTGCAACCTCACTTTCGACTGTCCAGTAACTCTTTCTTGGAGACTGATGGTGAGATTTTACGGTTTTGAGTACGGATTTCATGAACGAGTTCTCATGTCCGTCCACATCTAGATCAAAATGATACGTGATGAAATGATCATGGAATGCACCCAAAGAATTTTCCGCCAATAAATTGCCGTATACTTCCTCTTGTATTTGATCACTGTGAGTGTAATTTGTGCCTCGTACTTCTAGTAGACCAGTTAATCCGACCTATAAATCATTGTAAACTGACTTAAAACAGAATTAAAAAAGTGAATCAGAAGAGTATTAATGTTGGCAAAACAATATTTACGTACCTTAACTTTAATAGAGCCACTTTGAAAGAATTCATAATCAAATATATAATCGTAATTGCCCACGGCAGATACCATCCTTACCACTAATGTCACCTCTGGTCTAGACTCACTTATCTGCAATATTGTCCAACAAGTCTCAAACATCACGTACGTAAAACGTCACAGTTAGAATTTTGGGTGCAACTATTACACGCAATTGTTCGCGTTTAATGGGTCACCAATAGATGAAAATCTGTCACGGTATTCATAAAGTTGGCCTGAAGTCACGCCACATATTTTGGCTTACTAGTGATAAATTTGGTTCAGTACTTACCACTCGACCTGGAATTCCAGCTTCGGTGTGACGCCACATGACATCTCCAGCATACCGCTCAAAAATGCAGAACACATTAGTTAATTTGACAGGCTTACCATCCTGATCAACGTAGTAGCCGTCCATGTAAACTGCATTTTCAGGGCAATCTATTTTGGGCAAAAGAGACACTGCGCATAAGCCTATGCCGTACTCGCCGGCATCAAAGTAAGTCCGATAGTACCATTCCTCTGTAAGGTCCATGTACGGCACAAATAGCTCAGATATAAATCCTCTATACAATACGCTACGGCGCAAGTTCTTTTGGTAGTCGAAAATTGATGCTGTTGATAAAATTAAGCCTACTCTTGCGTCAAATGCTACGTGAAACTCCCAGTTTTTCCACCTGCCATATTATCCGATTGAGGAATTATTCAAAAGTGAGTGATTCACCAGAGAATCGAGTTCATATCGATTTTACAGTTTATTCGACTTATTGTCAGTGTTCGAGGCTATTTTTCTGTAGAATTTGTTAAACACTTTCCTATATCATCCTAGACAAATTCATTCCCAAGATCCATATGAACTTCACCATGGCATTCAAACTTTCGATAAACAACCTTTAATTATATTTAGACGATCAATTATATATAATCAGAGTAATTACTCTGTTTTTCTATTCTTCTCGGATTTGGTTGGCATATTCATTGGACTTTACACAGTCTCGAATACAAATTAATCAAATGGCCGTTGGGGCATCAACCCAAATCTCATATTTAAGAAACCATGAAAGAATCATTGGTTTATAAGGTGTCCCACCTCGCTCATTAGTTCGTAGACAGTTCCTTGCAACACTTTCACTCATTTGCCAACAATTTGACATTAAATGTGCTCTTATAATAAAGTACATACAGTACCTTAAAATAAGGTAAAGGTTCTAAACAAAATTGACAAATCACCTACTAAACATTGACTGTTATTCTTTACGTATTTCGTTTGCTAGAACGTGAAATCTTCTTAGCTTTTATTTTATCTTATTTTTCTTTTTGGTAAAAGTAGCAAAAGGGAGTGTTATCGAATAAAAAGAAATCAAAAAATGCACGACGACAAGGTAAAGCTTACAAAGCTATTGAGAAATACGGAGTACGTTAGATACGGCTATAGAAGAAGTTTCAATTCACCACGAGTACGAGTTTTTTTGTCTCTCCGCATGGTTCGGTATACTATATATGGATTTGATTTGGGCCGCGTGACCAAATGATACTACTCTTAAGGTTTTAGCATAGTTGTGTGAATTTACACGTCTCTAACTCAAAATATCTAGTTGATCGCATACGCTTAGAGTACATTTTCCTAAATAAATTTGAGAGATTAAAATTACCTTATAGTATGCACATCGATGCTAAAACCAGGTCCATCTGTCTGAACAATAGAAACACCCTTCACCCCACGTCGAGGAGGACTACTCGTCTGCATACCCTCCCTATAATCAATCTCTGCGCCCTTCGGCACCTTAACCACCACACGGTCTCTAAACCCTACGATCTTCATCTCATCTAAATCAACGGTCACTGTTATCCCCTCCACTGGTCTCATGTAAAAATTTACAGTCCCATCCATATAGTAACACTGCACTCTCACTACTCTCCCTTCTCTTTTCTTCTCCCCGTACCACCCTATGACAAAACTCAAGCATACCATTTCTTCTAGCTTAAGCCCCCTCTTCCTAACCGAGGCCGCGAACGGGCCGTGTTTTAGCACCAGCTCGCTCGCGGCAGCTTGCTCTGCCCCGGTCAGAATTGGGTAGCCGTTACCGTAGTAAATTTTGTTAGAGATGATTTTTGGATTTTTAACCGTAGGCTTGGTTAAGTCCACGGTAATTTCGTGGGTTGTTTTGTTGATCCGGGCCACAACGTAGGCTCGCCGAGTTGGGCTTGGGTTTGGGTTTGGGCTTGTGGGCTTGGGTGGGTCATCTAAGCCCATATAGTGGAAGGTGAGAGTGTGAGTTGGAGGGGAGTAGAGTTGTGAGATTGTGGATTGGACTTTGTTGATTTCTGAAGGTGTAAGAGGATCAAGTGGGTGAGAAAAAGATGTAAAGGAGAAGATTAATAATAAGATGTTGATTATGAAAATTGTGAGAGTGTGATTTAAAGTTGGCATCTTCATTTCTAATGGAGAAATGGAGTGGAGAAAAAATGGGTACTATATACTAATGTTGTGAGTAAATATATCATGAGTGTATGCATGATGTCACAAGTCATACAATTCACAAGAGTGATATAGTTGACTTCAAATACAAAAGAGTGGAAAAGAAGAGAAAAAGACTCCTAAAAGGTAAAGATGGTTGGATGCAAAATTCCAATGGCTTGGATTTGGACTTTTGGTTAAGGATGTTTCAAGTTCGAACTCTTTTTAGAAAACAAAATTGTGTACATATGAGTTGAGATTATATAATATGTACATTAGAAATTGGTAGTCTTCAAATAGATACAACACTTGTGTATGCCCTTTATGACATTGATATCGTTCATTATCTATCCAGAGTTGAACCATGGGGGTTTGTCGATCTTTGGTAGTTTTGATTGATATAGTAGAAGGGCGCGCGATTTGTTTACATCCATTAGTTTGTAAAGGATTCAACGCAGACTTTGATGGGGATCAAATGGCTGTTCATGTACCTTTATCCTTAGAGGCTCAAACAGAGGCTCGTTTACTTATGTTTTCTCATATGAATCTTTTGTCTCCCGCTATTGGAGATCCTATTTCCGTACCAACGCAAGATATGCTTATTGGACTCTATATATTAACAAGTGGGACTCGTCGAGGTATTTGTGCAAATCGATATAATCCACGGAATCGCAAAAACTACCAAAATGAAAGAATTGACGATAGGTTTGTCGATCTTTGGTAGTTTTGATTGATATAAAGTTTGATATAAAGTTTATCAAATCAGTTTGTTTGGAGTTGAAGAGATAGCCACTGGTCGACCACCTTAGTTAGACAAACATTCAGTGGGATTTATGAGAATTAGCTTAAAAGTGGATTTAGATCCTCGTGATAAACCATGCCTAGTACTTTTAACCACGATAAATACATTTAATGTAATTAGAGTATTTGATAAGAATTTATCTTCGTTTATAAAAATTTAATGACAAGAAATAAGTGTGAATTTTTTTTTTTTGTTAAATTGGGATTATCAAATTCAATCCAACATTACCGGTATATATGCCATAGAGTATATCTTACTAGAGTATTGCGTTACAACTTACAAACTTACATACAAACTACTAACCTCCCTACCCAAATATTTCTCCCATTTTTGTTTTGCTGTTTTGAGTGATCATGTTAGAAGCTATATTAAGACGGATTGAGTCGTTGATTTATTGTAAAAATCATTACATGATCTATTCAGCATTGCATTCTACTTATGTCACTTGATTTGAAGGCAAGCATGTCTTTCATTTGGCGTAGAGGTAAACCTCAACATGACCAGTTAAAATAATATTTTAAAAGGGGGAAGTCTTTAATTACGAGTAGGACATATTCCCCCTTGACTTTTGTACCGAATCCGTCTTGATGCTACCTACTATTACAAGTACTTGAGACAATGTTAGTTTGATCAAAGTGAAGTTTCTGAGGTTTTCTGGGATGATCGAGAAGATGACAGCATACTTGTATTTAGAGTCCTCGTCACACTCGGCTTCTTCTTCACACTTCCAAACTCAACTATTCTCATTCCTTCCCGACATTTCTCTCCCATCTCCACCGCTGCTTCTCTCTCCTCTGCCCCTTCACACTATCTTCTCTGTAAGTACTCCATTCTTCTCTCTTTTTCATTTTAAAGCATGTTCTTAGCAATTAATTCTGCCTTCTTTACAAGTTATAATAGAATAACTAGGTGCGTTTTTATTTTTACTTTACTTTAATTGCAATGCTACTTCAATTTTTACATTGCTCGAATATCACGATTTCGTATGACGGTTCATGTTAGCCGACCCCAAATCATTTCCGGACTACCATTTGTTGTTATTGTTTATAACCATTCATGTTAACCGACCCCAAATCATTTCGCGAATTTGTTGTTA
The DNA here is from genome assembly GCA_038382645.1 of Spergularia azorica. Classification (NCBI taxonomy): domain Eukaryota; kingdom Viridiplantae; phylum Streptophyta; class Magnoliopsida; order Caryophyllales; family Caryophyllaceae; genus Spergularia; species Spergularia azorica. The sequence goes on from JBBYHQ010000016.1 coordinate 4,304,308, forward strand.
TTGTTATTGTTGTTGTAGTTATTGCTGCTGTACTACAAATTCCTTAATAATCAAGTTTTTAGAATTGAGTTTGGTCTACATCCCCTCATTGCTGGTTATAGGAAGGTGATCTATGAGTCTATGACTTTGGCTTCTATGTTCCATGAATTAGTAGTCTTTGGGGGAGGGGGGGGGGGAGTTTCTATATCCATTCATTTTTAGCCGACCCCAATTCGTTTTCGGACTAAGGCTTTGTTGTTATTGTCTGTAACCATTCATGTTAGCCGACCCCAAATCATTTCGAGCCTTTGTTGTTGTTGCTGCTTATTTACTTGAGAAGTTCATTATTAATCAAGTTTTTAGAATTGGGTTTGGTCTACATCTCTTCATTGCTGGTAGTAGGAAGGTGATCTATGATGACATTAATGTTTATTTTGGATACCATCATTAGAAGTGGTAAAATTGGGAAGAAAAATAGCTCTTAAAACCCTCTGGATTACTTCTTCCATGAATTAGTAGATCCTAGTCCTTGCCCCCCCCCCTTTTATGAAGGGTCAATTGACACATCTTATAGGTCATTCTGGGGGTAAGTTTGCATACACTTGATCCCCGTTATCTGCGCTTGAGGCCGGAGCCTCTTTTGAGGCGAACAAGATAATGATAATGATGATGGATTTATGTTAAAGATGATAGATATAGACATTTTGTTTTCATTATTGATAGAGCCAAAAGTATACGGAGTATGTCATTGCACGCCATTTCTTCTAGTTTAATTTTAAAGTAGTATAGATCACGAAACAGTATTTGATTCTTAGATTGGGAAGTAGGAGTTGGGAGTTGCAATTGCTGTAGCTAATTTCCATCTTAGATTCCCTTAAGTAATCTAAACCCACCGACTTAACTTTTTCAACATATGATTAAGGTTGTGTCGTTGTTGTTGTTGTTGAACTAGATGTTTCTATGTGTCTAAGTCAAAGATCTGAGTGGGAACTCAACGGTTAGGTTAAGTGCCTCATTAGCCATAACTTGAACCGTTTTATTTTTGAATTGCTAGTCTTGATTATTTTTACTTTTCCCAGTCGTGTGGATAATGGTTTTCGCTGTAAGGATTAATTATTTGTGAAGCCAGAAATATATGTAGGCAAACATAAGGATTACCTGTTATGTGCTAACCTTACCTGTGTTCATGACTTCAAACTAGTGATGTTTCGGGGTAGAGTTGACATCTATTGGCTATTTCCCTCTGTGTACATCAGTTTTATTAGTCATTCAGTTGAAGTAGCGAGTTGTTGAAACACAACATCCAGAATATGGTTAGTTCTGAAGTGATTGATGTCAGTGTCAATGAAGTTACTGCATAGGAGGTCCTTCAAAATTTGCAATGTAGTTAGCAGAATCAGGTGCTGTGAATTTGAGACACAGGGCGAACTTCGACAAATTTTCTTCTTCTAGAAAGCTCATCCTTCTCATGTTAGAAACCTTTGATTTTCGTTACGAGACTGGCCAATATGATTCTGTCTGTGAATTTCAGCAAATTCTAGTTGAAGGTCGCTTAGGCTTGTACTTTGGTTTGGCCTTTCTTCAACAGGTTCGCCTGCTTTCCAAGACACTTTTTCCTGTCCTTTGATATCTACCTTCTATTGCTCAACTGGAAAGGAATTACAAGATCAAATGCTAGGATTGATAGCTCTTCATGTTCTTCTCATCAATTGTGGATGGCAATTATGTGTCTTAAACTTCTAGCCCTGAGATGCCTATTTAAGACACTATCCTGAATGTGGGCCATGCTTCCTTGTGATATCTGATTTTTCTTGTTCTCTTATTCGTATCCTTTCTATTGATGCTTATACTTCGTATCCAGCTTCTTCTTTTTTTCTTTTTTCCCGAAATCTCTTCCATTGATTTCGTCGTATATATCGCCTTTACCTAAATCAATATTTGATCGTGAGTTGTGTTTTAATCTTTGACAATGAAATCAGGCTACTTCAAAATAAAGTACGAAGCTACAAGGGTGTAAGGGGCTATGTTAAAAAGTGCTACAGTGCCAGAACCACCCAGTCCCCCCGGCCCCCTTTGTGCTTAATTTTCCTTGTCATCTATCTGTTAAACTGGTTGTTACTCCCCTGAGGCTATTCTGCATATTAGAACAAAGGGACTCTGCTTGCTTTGTGCTTCTCCTGAGTGCTGCTAGTATGTTTTTTGTGCTGTTGTCGTGCAAGAAATTACTTGTTGATGATTTTATGGTTTCTTTTCGTGATCCAAATGATATATGAAATTCATAGTGAACAGCACTCTAAAAGCTTGCTTTCGTGTAACTGTCAGATGACTAAAAAGCTGTTGGGGTGTAAGCCTATAGACTGAAATTTGTTTGTTTAGTGCAGGAATGGCTGAACAGGCATACACTGTGGCATCCGACAGTGAGACTACTGGAGAAGATAAATCTTCCACTTTCCCTGAAATCGCTATTGGTATTGATATTGGTACTTCACAAGGTAGTGTAGCGGTTTGGAATGGTTCTGAGGTTGAGCTGCTTAAGAACACAAGGGATCAGAAGTTAATGCAATCATATGTGAGCTTCAAGGATGACGTCCCCACAGGCGGAGTCAGCAGTCAGCTCACTCATGAGCAGGATATTTTATCTGGGGCTGCGATCTTCAATATGAAGCGACTAATTGGTCGAGTTGACACTGACTGAGTTGTTCATGCTAGTAAAAGCTTGCCATTTTTAGTTCAAACCTTGGGTATTGGTGTCCGGCCGTTTATTGCTGCCTTGGTCAATAATGTATGGAGATCCACTACACCTGAAGAAGTTCTGGCGATATTTCTGGTGGAGTTAAGGGCCATGGCGGAAATGCAGTTAAAGCGGCCTGTACGTAATGTTGTCCTTACAATCCCAGTTTCATTCAGCCGTTTTCAGTTAACAAGAATAGAGCGTGCTTGTGCCATGGCAGGCCTTCATGTTCTACGGTTGATGCCTGAACCGACTGCTGTAGCACTTTTATACGCACAACAGCAACTGCAGAATGTACACGATAGTTCGGGAAGTGGGAGTGAGAAGGTTTCCCTTATATTCAATATGGGAGCTGGCTATTGTGACGTAGCTGTTAGTGCAACTGCTGGTGGTGTTTCACAGATAAAAGCATTATCAGGTGCTCCAATTGGAGGTGAAGACATTCTTCAGAACATGATGCGTCACCTTTTTCCGGAGTTTGACACTACTTTTACAGGCCGTTGACTCGATGAGATCAAATCGATGGCGTCTCTTCGAATTGCAACTCAGAATGCCATTCACATGCTTTCCTTTCAGACTAGTATCAAGGTTGAAGCTGACATGGGAAACGGCAGAAAGGTGTCAAAGGTTGTGGACAGAAAGGAATTTGAGGATGTGAACAGAATGGTATTTGAATGTTGTGAAAGCCTTGTAAAGCAATGTCTGCAAGATGCAAAGGTAGAAGCTGGCGATCTCTCTGATGTAATACTCGTGGGAGGATGTTCCTTAATTCCCAAGGTAAGAGATGTCATCAAGATCACATGTAAGACAGACCGCGTATATGAAGAAATAAACCCCCTTGAAGCTGCTGTTAGAGGTGCTGCTCTGGAAGGAGCTGTGGCCTCCGGAGTCAGTGACCCGTTTGGAAATCTGGACCTGTTAACCATCCAAGCTACTCCTTTGAGCATCGGAATCAGAGCAGATGGGAATAGTTTTGTTCCCATCATTCGGAGGAACACAACTGTGCCTGCAAGGAAGGACTTTGTTTTTACCACAGTTCACGATAACCAGACTCAAGCTTTGATTGTTGTCTATGAAGGTGATGAGATGCAAATAGAGAAGAACCACCTGCTTGGGTATTTCATGGTCACTGGAATCCCTCCTTTGCCAAAGGGAGTCCCAGAGATCAATGTGTGCATGGACATTGACGCTTCAAACGTGCTGCGAGTGTTGGTTGGTGTCATGATTCCGGGGAGCCAACACCCGGTGACTCCAATTATGGAAGTCAGAATGCCAACAGTTGACGATGGGCATGGCTGGTGCGGTGAAGCTCTGAACAGAATGTACGGTTGTACTCTGGACCTGATTACGGTGCATACCAAGACTCAGGCATGAAGTAGAATTGTGGTGTACCCTGTACAGTGTAAGCAGTTTACATTTTAAAGGGAGTTTGAAATGCAGGTCCGTGGAAAAACTATTAATGTATATGTATTGTAAACTTAAGAATATAATAATGGCATAAAGTAGAATGATCTATTGTTCGAAGGTGGTAATCTTTATATGGATCACCGGGATCCGATTTTAATTTCTCTCCTGATCGGAGTGTATGTAAATAGTTACTTTAGACTGTAAATTGTACGGAGTAATAGAGTAACTTTTTTTTTCACCCAGACAACCGCGTAAGCCCCAAATCAGTAAATATTACAAGTACTCTGTAGTCCCATACCCCAAAGAGTAACATTTACAGGGGCAAAAGCCCTGGTTAAGTGGTTCTCATCATGAAGCCCAAGGTAAACAATTGACAAAGAATGCCATTCTGATTTCTGAAGAGGGAAAGAAGATTAACTGAGCCGATCAAAACGGTTAATTTTGGTCGGGTTAATCATTCAGTTATTGCGGTTAACTAGTACTCGTAACAGTTTTCGTTCCATCATTTTTCGATCCTATTTATAAATAGAAATTAAATTATTACACTTCCAAAATCCAAATCCAAATCCAAAGTACTAGTAGTGTACTATTTACACAACAAAGGGAGCATTTATATCATACTCAATCACAAAAAGAACCAACACAACCATAGATAGACCAAAGACATCGCCTCTCCTAGTCTCCCACTGTCCCTCTTCCCCGGTTGCTTCTAAATCAAGCTGACATTTCAGGTAATTTTATTTCTCTTTACGTCTCTCTCATTGTGATTTGTTCTATTTGGAGTAATTTCACCTCGCTTTTTGTCATTGCCTTTGCTCATTATACTAACTTTGGTAAATTCAATCTCTTATATTTAGCATAATTTGGTTGTTAATCCGTTTATCAATTGGTTGGGGTTTGGACTAGCTGCTTCATTTTTCTCCCCATTATTTGATTGTTGGGGATCAGAAAATTAACCAACAATAACATTACGTAGTGCCTTAAAGGCTCCCGCCTATAGCGAGTCTGAGTTCTTCAGGAACGTGGTTGAATTGCACATGAGTGAAAAGATAAAGCCACAAATTGCTATAATTGAAAGTTAAGGAAGTGAATTGCACGATTGGGTAATGTCTTGGGGGTAAATTGTCACTTCCGCCCTTTTATCCAAAGTGGTTCACCACTTTTTCAACTTGTTTGCTCCTAACTTTTAACTTTTTATTGCTTACATATTACGATTTCGGAGGATGATTCATGTTAGCCGACCCCATTACGCTTGTACTCATAGTACAAGGGACGAACATCATTAATGATGCTAGAATATGCTTAATATCGGGCGCACGTAGGGGATGGTAACGACTCAGATATTGGACCAAGTTTCCGAACGATCTCCTTCTTTTGATACATACAACATTAACCACCTTAAATAACAAAATAAACAACTATTTTGTTAATATACAATATGATATCAAAGTCTGAAGATATTTATAGAGTTTGAAGCCACGGATTTTTGATCTCTTATCATCAACGACGCTCAACCGGGTTGACTACAACTTGGTGTGACACTAATTGCTATCTTTCAAAACCATTAATCTTCAACAGTTTTAACCACAAAACAACCATTCAAACAATGTACAATCATAACAACACAATCAAGTTCTATTCAAACAATTCAAGTGGAAATTATAATCAAACAAATCAAGTGGAAATTTTATTCAAACAAATCAATTACATGTATTGGATTTTGTCCTCAAATGCTAAAAAACACTTCAAGTTTTCAGATGTATTGGATTTCAAAACAAACGAAAAGATTCAGATGTATTATTGACGTGAGAAGATATTTAGATACACTCGAGTATTCAAATGTATTGTTCAACTATTACATCATACTTTCACTAATTATGTTCATGAATTCAATTTACCCTATTAGGTTTAAGAGAAACGAATTTTGTCGTCAAATTCTAACAATTAACGTGTGCAAAACTACAACCCAGTTCGCAACACGGCTCGACCATCCAATTCACAACACGGCTGTACCATGGTCGAGCCCAATTTTCAACACCATGGTCGAGCTCTGTTTTCAACACGGCTCTACCATGGACGAGCCCTATTTTCAACACGGCTCTACCATGGCCGACTCCAGTTTCGACATGGCTACGGTGGCCTCAACAACCATATGGTGGCGCACAGCTAAATCTAAACAACACCAAAATTCATAAATTTCCAAAACAAATACTTACTACAACTACTTAATCAAAAATCAAAAAAATGACAAACTCATATGATTCTAAAAAATTCAACAATTATATCAAATATTGACTACAACTTACTTGAAAACCGCAGGATTTCAGCCAATACATACTCCCTTTGATATTATTCACAAGGACTCAAGCAATCAATCAATCTTCAAAACTTCATATTAAATCAATTTGGGAGAAATTTTTGGGCAAAATTACATAAATTATTAATAGGGGGGAGATATCTGGGCAAAAATCGATAAATAATTAGGGGAAATATTTGGGGGGGGGGGGAATTGATCAAAATTGGGACAAAATCTATATCAAATTTTGGAGAAAAATTGACAAAAACTAGATCAAACTTGAAAAAATGAGGGAAAGACATGTGTCTGTGAGTTGCAAAGGTGAAAGAGGAGACCAAACAATGTGTGTTGGTGATCAAATGCAAGCATAAATGGAATTGGGGAGGAAGAAAGAACCAAAGTGAAGTACTAAAATAGTGGAATTGGGGAGGAAAGACCATTGTTGATTAGTGTGATTAGTGTTCAACTACCTTTTGGTCCAGTAAATTTACGGAATCATTTTTAATTTATTTGTAAAGTTGTTCTATACTAACATGTTAGATATATAGAAAATAGAAATAAATTTGTCAATCACAATATCGAAAATAAGCATGACCAAAATGATCATATCTCGAGAAAAAAGTTACTGTACAACATAAACTATTCGCTTCCAATATCGATTCGCAACTTGTCATCATACTTTGATAGTAAACTATAAACATTAGAAAGTCTTATTATGAAAAATACGCACTAGATATATATCTTCCTTAGGCTAAAAATCTCTCTTTGATGAACTCATTGTACATGAAATCATATTTTTCTCACCAAAATCAAACAAAATCATAACATATACATACTAATTCGAATTAAGATGTAAACGACACGATTGGCAAACGAAGAGCCAAGAGACACCATATTTACTTTCGTTATTAAGATGAATAATGGTGATGGATAATAATTAATTTATGGAACTTTAAAGAGATTAATGTTAATTAAGAAGTTAAAGTGACCCATAACGTCTAAATGGGGAGCCCAAAAGAACAATAATAACAGTATTGTGAAATCATCTTCCGGCGACACGTGGCTTTTCCACGCATCCAAGCCCCCAAAACTCGTAAGAGAACGCCACGTAAGACGTTGATGGTAGGCAATTAAATGGTATAGTATATATTAACACAACTTACGTACTGAAAGGGCAAATTGGGTATTTCCACTCATTTTAGGGCAATCAATAGATGTTCAGTTAGTAAATTATAGATACTTAGTCTTACTAGGTCTCTTCCTTTCTCTTCCCATACTCTCGACCGTCAGATCGCTTTTGAACGTGATTCAACTATCTCCCATTACACGGTTTTTTCACCTACGTTGTCCTTCTTTTTAAGAATTGACTCTCCATTTAATTTCCCCATTTCAACCAATATTTTTCGAACCCAAGATTCACCGGCATAAATCGTCACACAAATTTCAGCCATTGCCCCTCCCCCAAAAACTCCAAAAACTATTACTTTTGCACTTGCATGTTGAACCTTTATTATTAATTTTTCCCAGACGTACAAATATTCAGCGATAATATCCTAGTCAATGACTTAGCTTTTAATAAGTCAAATTTATTGTGGGGTAAAGAGAGAATTATTGAGGAGAGGAATAGAAATTTTATTATTTTTCTAATTTAATATTTAACTTATTATACACTTCGTATATTATACCGTAATTGATCAAATGATTGCATTTCAAAGCGAATCAAACAATAATTGTAGAAAGTAATAACTACATATTTTATCACTTAATATCATTATATTGTATTTTCAATTCCTATTCCCTCTGACAAAGAAGAAACATGTAACTTTAGTTTTCATAAAAAAAAAAGTACTTGACTGAATTAATATTTGATTTTGTTATGTTGCTTATAAGAAACAGAATGATTACAAAAGGTGAAACAATGTTGTTTTCTATAATTTTAATTAAAAATTAGCATATAATAATATATTTATTAATAGCGGTGAATTTAAGAGCTCCTAAGCATGTCCACCTAGGATGACACGCAGTTGCAGATGTCAAATGAAAACTTCCCGAAATATCACTAATATTAAAACGCTTGAGTGTGATAACCACACGCCCATGTGCCAATTATTAAATTTGGTAGTTTGCCAAAATAATGACAATCATATTTATCTGATTGATGCAAATACGGTAAAACAATACGGAGTATATCATTGCCTAATACAAATCTTTACAATTCACAAAACTGATGCTATATTTTGCTATCAAGTAATATTCTTTTCCATATATTTTTTTTTTTGGTTACATATTCTTTTCCTTTTTAATAAGAACTTCCCAGTTTTAATTTATATAAAATCCGGCAAAATAGCAACTAATCCATCATTTCCATAAAAAAAAAAAAAAAAAAGCGAAAAGCGCTATAACAAATTTCTAGGAATAATGAATTTTTTTCAAATTAAGCTAAACAAATATTTTCAGTCCTAAATTAGTGCATAGAATTTAATTAGTAATATCTCATTAATCTGGAAACAAAATTTTGGCGAATAAAAACGGAAATCATTTACCCTATCAATTCATAAACCTCCTCATCGGCTCTCAATTTCTCGCCATCTTTTTTGCTTTCTATACTGAACTCCCCTGATTTTCCTTACCTGTACTTCTTCATAAATCATCATTCTCACTAATTGCAATCGTCGTCATCATCATCATCTGTTCTCCCAGAAGTAGCGGCAGCCGCCTAACGCAACCGTACATCAGCATTTTTTTATTAAGGACAGAATTTCGCCAATCCCTTAATTATATTCACCGTATCATGTTGGTGATAAACTCCAACATTATTTCGTGCAAATAAAAATCTCCTGTCACTATTATTCAATCTCATTTTCATTAATCTTATATTGCATCTACCAATGAACAATTTTTTGTGGCCATGATTCAATTTTGCGTTCAGATTGACGGCAGGTTTAGAAGATTGAAATGAAGCTAAATTAAAAGAAGACATTGACGAAGAGGAGGCAATCGTGATTAACGAGGAGCATACTAATCGGACCAAAGCTAATTTTAACTTTTTGAGTTTTTGGTCATATGTATTTTTAGATAAATGCATGCTATGATTTGTCAGATGTGAAACAATTAAACATTGGCGTTAGACTGAATGTTGTACACGAGTACAATTGTGCATACCAGTCGCCGGAAACAACGTCGCCGATGAGAACAACGGCGGTAGAAGACCAAGCCTAGAAACGCCCTGTAGCTAGGTAAGGTTCACGATGCGTGTAGAAAACGGGTCAAAAAGAATATGGACTTAATAAATTGATAATGGTGTTTTGAAATTAGTCATGCTTATACCACAACTTATTAAGAGTAGCATTATAAACTTATCAATAGCTACGTATTAGGGGGTAAGTAAGGTTCACGATGCGTGTAGAAAATGGGTATAAGGTCGGTTAAGCACGTCGTTTCAATTACCTTATTCGTTAACTTTGACAAGTCTAATTCGGTTGTGCTAAGTTTTTCAAATGTGCATGGATTTATTCTTTATAAATAAAATTGGTATTATCATATATTTCGATAATTATTCGAAGAATGGAACCTTAATGGTATAAAAAAAAGTTGTTATTTGTGTTAAAATCTTTTAACAAAAACTATTTATTATACTAACTCGACCCAGAAAAAGCGGGGCGGAGTTATCCTATCGGTTAAACTCTTGACAAGCCTAATGTCATAATGATAAACGGGTTGGTCACGTAATATAAGACTCGAGTCAATAACGGGTTTGAGTTAACTGGGGGGGGTCATGTGATGTCCGATTATGTCCGATTGCGTGTGAACATTTATTTTTCATCATTATTTTAAGATATATTAATTATAAATAATAAATTACAAGATGTTGGTAGGGAGCAATTTGGGCCCCCACACCCTTGGCTATAGAAAAACCAATACGAGTGAAAATATGTGCAGCAGCATGCGCACCAATGTCATGCGTCCTAAAATACCGCTGAATCCGTTGTAGCAGAGCAACAACACTTGGCTCCAATTCTCCTGACAAAAAGAAGGAGAAAGGGAGGAAGCCATACCCCAAAGAACAGCACCGAGCATATTTTAATCATACACATTACTTTCAAATTTTATAATTGAATTTATTTTTAACTATTGCATTTCGGCTTAATTTTTTTTATTCTCATTTTTGCGCTAATTACTGGTCAAATTGGGAGAATGTGTCAAGTCTTGAATATATAGGTCCAAGCATAGGTTCAGGTCACTACAAGTCATAGAAAGCGGGTACGGTACCCATAAAAATTAGGTCATAATAGATCAAATTACCAGGTTGGTTAAGTTTTTCACAATCTTAACAAGGCGTGTCCTGTTTTTTTTTTTTTTTCTTTTCCTTCTTCTTTTTATCCGGCATCTATTCATGCAATTAAAGTAATTATTGTATCTAACATTTTAACATTGTGGGTAATTGCAATTCTTATATAACATTGTGCATGGGTAACACTGAGTGTGGTTTGCAAGGTAATTGCAATTCTTATATGACCTACTAAACTCATAACAGCCCGTGCAATTGCGCACGGGTAAACATTGTAGGGATTTGATGGGTTGTAGTGATCTTGACACAAACAATCGGATAGTTCGTATGGTTAACCCATTGTTTGGTACGTTGTTTTAATTTTGGTCTGACCATGATGTGTTGTTTGGACTTTGGATGCTTATTTCCACGTATACTTCAACGTGTTAAATTTATTATAAATTATAATGGTTATAGTCGTTGTATATTCAATTTTCTAACATATATATGGAAATCTTATACGGAGTAAGTAATCAGTAAATTGAATTTAAAATCCCAAGGTAGACGTAAATTTTTAGTAGAACATCCCGTGCATTATTGCACTGGCTAAATAACTAGTTAGCATATCAATTCACAAGTAGCAGCTATCCTATTTTTTCTATGCTAGACATCAGTATTAGGTTAGAGAGATTTAACACGCTAATTGAAGATCGAAACCGCATGTGCCTAGATCTTATTAATCTTGGTGGACATCGTTCTATTGTTTATGCCTTTCGTTGAATTGAATTTAGGCTCATGTCTTTGTTATTCATCGATTAGGGCTGATCTCTCCCTCTAGCTATTATCTAAGGAGTCATCAGGAGTTTTACTTCTGCACCAAGTACTCAACATAATTAGAATAGGTGAGGACAATGATCCATTAGACGACTGTTTGTGGAAATGAGTTGACCGAAGCTTTTCCCCAATTGATTCAAAACTTACTTGTTTGCGTTTATTCGTTGACTAACTCAACCACAATCACAAACCCTCTATTTGGAATAATGCATACTTAGTGGTTGTTTGGTTGCATACGGGAATTTCAAATGCCATGAACTCCCACTTTCCAGGCTGTACCAATTCACGTGAATTTCTCAAAATTGTTTGGTTACATGTAGGAATTGTAATTACACAGGAATTTCCAATTACCAAGGGGGGGTTAGGTAAGTCAATTCCTTCATTTTGTAGGAATTGGAAATTCCCATGATTTTAGGCAACCAAACAACTCAAAAAATTTCAATTCATGGGATTTTTGAATTCCCATGATTAAGTGGTCGTTTGGTTGCCAAACAAAATCATGGTAATTTAGAATTCTCATGAATTAAAAAATGTGGAGTTGTTTGATTGCCCAACATATGGTAATTCGTAATTCATACGAATTTCTAATTCCTACAAAATGGAGGAATTGGCTTACCGTTAACCCTACATATAATCCCACGTAGACACACACACATTACCTCGACTGAAAAAGTTTATCTCCAAAAATCTCGTTGTTTCACATTTTCTCTCTCATTCTCGATTATTTTGATCATTTTAATTATATGTGGAGAAGTCGCCACATAAGGGGCATTGAACAGGTGTGTCAAATGCTGAAGTGATGGTGGTGGAAGGCGTCGTGGGGACAGAGTAACAAGATCAGATTCGTGCCGTCAAATGGTCCGCTGGAACGCATCTGAATCATTCGCTTTTTCGAAATCTTTTATGGGGATAAATACGGTTTCGATAACAATGACGGCCCGATTTGCATCCATTTCGACGAGTCCTCCTTTGAGGATGTCCTCGAGTCGTCACTACTCACTCCGATACGAACCTTACTGTAGATTTGGATCTTACTTGCCTTCTACGTTTTAGGTTATTATTGATATTTTAAATTTTTATGGGATCTGACTTTAGCATGTCAACCCCATGGGTATAATCCCCATTCCCAAGGAGGTTACTACTCACCATCTCCAATTATTTGAATTAATAAATAAATCTCACGTTCTCTATGTTGGAGTAGGTGTCCTCCGACAATAATGCGTTGACTAATTAATACTAATTAGGAATAAACCTGGGATATATTAAATATACTAAGTCGGTTGATTAATGTACATCGATAACGGTTGGCTGGCTAGAGTTTGACGTTATTGTCGTTTGGCGGCGGTAATCAACTGATCCATCTCGATCACACCGATAAAGATAGTTTCTCCAAAAGATATAATATTTGTATTTAATACAATATAATATTAGCTTAACGTTTCAGTTAGGGAGTTAACTGATTATATCGAATAGTGTTATACGAGTTTGGAACTCAGGTTGAATAGATTACGATTTTTGTGTGAATTGTCAATATAGACATTTAGCTAATTCAATTACAATAGTTGTAATTTTAGCTGAACTGATGTAATTAGTAATTATTATATAGTGATATAATAATTAACAAACACTTAAAGAAATAAGTGTACAAATTACACCCAAATTATAACATAAGATGTTAAGGGGTATAATTAGTAAGGGCAAAATAGTCATTTTGCCACCACCACTATATATAATGTGTTTTATGATCAAAGACATATGACATACCACACATCATTTTTACAAACACAAAACTTATTTTAGAGAGAGAATTGAGAGAAAACCCTTTAATTTCTCTAAAAAATCAGCCTACTTCCAACTCCTTCAACATCAAGTTTTCTTCATTGCATGTCAATGAAAACTTGATCAAAACACTTATCTAAACCTAGAATAACAATAGCTAAAGTGTTAGTTAATTTTATTTTGGTTTTAGGGTTTTATTCACCTAATAACACTAGCTTGTTTTCGGTGAATTTTGGAGAGCTTCTTTGGTTGATCAAGGGAGGAGGTTTCCTAACTTGGAAACTCAAGATTAAGGAGGAGGATCCCCATTAATTAGCAGCTCAAGAACCTTCTTTGAAGGTGTGGTAAAATTTTCTCCTAATCAAGGTATAAAAAACTTGTTTTATACACTTTTATGCTTTAATTTTACATACAACTAAAGATCCTTAGCTAAAATTAATTATGAGCAATTAAGCACTAATTAGAGGATTCTAATTAGAGGCTAAATAACTTTCACTCTAGAGTAGAAAAAAAGTCCAATTGTAATTTAACACAGGCACATTACCCTATTGGTATAATACAAGCACTGCAGTCTTGATAAATAATAATGGGATACCCCAAGATTATTACCCCCACTTTCAGAAGAGGTTAATACCAATAATTTCCTATTATTTAAATTAATAAATAATTCTCACCCCTTCCAAAGTAGAAAAAGATTCCGATTATAATTTAACCATATAGACATTACCCCGGTATAATACAAGCACTACAATCTTGGAATATTATGAGATACCCCCAGGGTATTATCCTCATCTCCAAATGAGATTAATACCCACCATTTCCATTAATTTAAATGAAAAAAATTCGCATCCCTCTAAGGTAGTAAAAGACTCCGATTATAATTTAACTCAATCGATATTACAACCCCGCTATAATACATGCACTACAATCTTGGAAAATAAGGAAAACAATGAAATATCTTCGGGGAATTGTCCTCATTCCTAGAGGAGTTTAATACCCAAAATTTCCATTAATTTGAATTATTAAAAAAAATTTCACCCCCGGCCCTCTGGAATATGAAAAGAACTTTAGAAATGCATCCCAAAAATCTCAGTCTGGCAGTGAAGTACACCACCGAGCACTGGGGTGTCACCTTCAAAATTTTCCATAACCCGATATATTTGTCCATTCCCAAAATTTTACGCACTTTTGTCGTCAACGATGCCGCCACTGTTTCCGGGGATGATGACGTCAACTCACCATTGCCGGGTTGTGAAGCATGTGACAGATATCAATTTCTGGCCCCGTCAAGCGCAGCCGAAACCTGAAGCCAGATCCGCTTTTAAGGTTCGGACGGTGGACAGTTCTGTGGCGATGGGAAACACTTAAAAGAACGACAATAGTAATCGAACAAAGCACGCGGCCGAAGCAAGAGGTGTGAAGTACAAGGGTGTACGGATGAGACCATTAAAAAATACGGGATCTGGCACCCGAGGGCATGGTTTGGGTTAACAACACGGCAGAGGGGGTATATCCGTATATGACAACGCCGCCATTTAACTTCGTGGCTCTGATGTTCAAACTAGGTTCGCTCTTTTCCGTGCAACCCGTCTCTCTCCTACCATCTACTGTATAGACGTGGACACAGTAGCAGAAGCGGCGGCGCGACCACAAGTGGAGGTAGTAGGAGAAAAATACTTCACAATCCCGTGTTGACAAAGAATACGGTCTCCAACATCTGTGCTACTTCTATGGTTCTACACGTTTGTTAAAATATTTACGTACAAAGTCAAGAATGGATACCGACTGACAAGTGGTGCCTTCTATGGTTAACCGTAAGTCTTTAACCTCGGTGTAGACACCCTACTCGGGGGCTTCCCATTTATAAACGCCCGATGATGAGATAGATAGTGGATGGCGGTGAAAGTTTCGCTTCTCAGCGAACTCGACTTTTTGGTCTTGACTCGAGTTACGATTTAGCTCAATATCTAGCCCATTTGGTTCGGAATGGTATAGTTCCCATATTGGGTCTAAAGATTATATTGAATGAAATGATAAATTTAGCCCATAAGTATTATGAGTACCCAAATCCATATTCTTGTGCACGTAGGAGTGTATATCACTTAAAGGGACCATATTAAGCCCATATAGCAACTCGTTGGCATCTCACCAAGTAGGTTGCATTTCAGTATTTCACTTACGCATGGACTCTTTCGTTAGCTTTATCCCTATCTTGTACACCTTATCAACCAAACTGTGCAACCTATATTATCCTATGATCTTATCTCTTTAGCTAGATAAAATTAAGCTAAGATGTTTGAGTTATCAAAAACTCTTTTTTATGGCCTGCTCCCCAAGATTATTTGGGTACGTACAAAACTCTAAACCCTTACACCATTTCCTATATATAGCATACATTCTCTCACACACGGGGGAGGAACGAACGTACAAGAAACTCAAGCACACAAATCAAGCTACGTACACAAATAAAATGGCCTAACCTGGGTACTTGTTCTCAAAATAATCAAGAGAACTTGTACTTTAACCTACGCCTACACCTAGTCATATCTACGTACATCCCACGACCCATATACATACACTATACACACACATAACCATGCGGAATTCATAAGCGAAACACAAAACACACACACGGCGTGGGACAGTGGAAGAATTAACCAAGCATACCACTTGTGTCATTCTCAACCATAACCCATATAGGGCTAAATTGCATACAAGGGTCAAGATCAAGATCGGAGGCGTTGGCAAGCGAAACCGAGATCCGCGCGGTATTGACGATATGTCCACCCGAGGGTCTCAAATAATTACCAAAACGGTTTTTCGCAAATCTCTTTTACTTATCTTGATTATGGATTTCTTATCCTAATAATTGATTATGTGTGCGTACGTAATTTATGTTGTGGCCGTGGAATTCTCATTCATTGTCCTGACTTGTTTGTTAACTTTTGTTCATGCCTACTGAGTTATTCATGCGTATTAATCAAAAGAATTAATTCATGAATTGTTTTACATGTGCATGCAACGCATCATTTACTTCCATGTCTTATATTAATAGCATGTTGGCGTTATTGTACGTAATTTATTCCACGACTCTAATCCTTGTAACTACCTGCATGCTAATTGCTATATGATTTCGTCGTCGATTATGAACCTTATATTTATCTTGGATCAATTAGTAGAGCGCGTCTTTCGACGGGCGATTTGGATGCCTAACACCTTCCCGAATCGTACCTCGTACCTTGCAAATGACCCATTCTAGGTTCATAGGATCTAGGGCCGGCTATTAGCATGTGCAACCCGTGCGCCCCCACAGGGTCCCCGTTTTCAGAGGGCCCAATAACATACTGCAAGTATATATATTATTGAATGCATAATGAATCAATATTGGAAGCATGGCCTAGTGGTAATGTTGGATGTTATAAGGATGCCCCTACCCGTGTTCAACCCTCTTTGAGCTACTTTCTTTGCATCTTTTTTAATTTTTCGATTCAAGCTTCTACTTCGTACTTTCTTTGCATTTTTTATTTAATTTTTTAATTCATGCTCTATTCTACTTGTGGGTTGTGACCACGATTTTATTTTTCGTATAGCCTACATGTTTATTCTCGTATTCTACAAATATATTACGAGTAATATATACTCCGTAAAAGTTTAGGCTCGTTTAAGTTTGGAGTAGGGCCCCCGTAATCTCCTTTCGCACAGGGCCCCCGAAATCTCTAAGACGGCCCTGATAGGATCCTATAAAAAATCCTGCTGGCGACTCCTTAAAAATAGCGAGACCCAATCGGTTCACCCCCCATGCCGGTACGGTATCTCACACTGGGATTTTTTCCATGCTTTATGGTTTTATATGTACGAATATAAGTTATGTAGTAGTTATATTTAATATTTACTAATATTATGCTTTCTGGACAAGTGTCAAAATACGTAATTGAAGGAAAAATGTACAATAGAGAGAGTGATTGTGTGGAAATTGGAGTTGGATATAGTGGGTATTTATACGAATTTGAAGGGAGGGGCATTTAATTAAAGAACAAAAGAGACGTTGAAGGGTAGAAAAACGGCTAGTTTTTTAAACACTAGCCTTTTGGGGGGCGGGCTAGGGTCTGGCCAGTGCTAGGGTAGTGCCAGTGCCAGGGCCGGGCTAGTGTCAGTGTTAGGGCGGGCTTGGGGAGGGTTTTTACCGAGTTTGACCAGTATCAGGGCTGGAAAAATCGGGCACTAGCCTTGACACTATCTCAACTGGGCTGGCCAGTGCCGGGCCTGGTCAGGGTTTGACCAGGGCTTGCCCAGTGCGGGACCGGGCTCCTAGTGCCAAATGGCTAGCTTTATCGGAGGCCAGACAAGGTCATCCTGTCGTGCCGTGCCGGAAATTTGAATCTCGACCCAAGCCTGGCGAGAGGCATGGCAAGAGGTCCGCCGAGACGGCTCGTGCCTAGCGTCGGGTTTGGGATTCAAGCCTTTAGATACATAGTGGAATTTCATATTTTTTTTTGTTTTTATAAAATTGGGATAAAAGCATGGTAAATTGGGCTTGTGCGGGCCGAGTCCCTCATGCCTTGAGCGTGTCGGGTTATGGAATAGTACTGACAATAAGGGCATATGAGCCAATTCGTGTTTGGGGATAAATTTGTCTATTCATGTTACATTTTTCACAACAGTGGTCAATAACCTACAACCATCTCGCTCAATCAGTCAGCTACTCATGCACCACCACTTAAAAAAAAATTAATAACTAAAATAAAATAAAAACAATAAATTACCCAAAAACTTCATTTTCTCTCTCCTCCCCCACAACTAACCCGACCACCACCCTAAACCACCCACCCCACCGCCACATATAGCCCACCCACCACCTGACCACCTACCAACACCACCACCAGAGCTGCCACCATCCTACCACTCTTACCCCCACCGTCCGCGACGTCACTCGCCCCTCCCCCACCTTCATTTTCTCATTTTTCCTTCACTTTCTCTCTCCTCAAATCACCCTTCTCTTAATTCCGTTGCGACTTCACCACAGACAACCACCATTTCCGACTCCGGCGAATATTTTCCCCGACACCACGATCACCCACCATCTCTCTCACACTTCAAATTTTAGATCTAGGTTTTACTTAGCATATGTTCATCAAATTAATACCATATGTTCATCAAGTTATTGCCTCCGGCATCACCACGGTAGGTCGTCGGTCTCCGGTGATCATTTCCCCAACCATCACGATCACCCACCACCTCTCTAACACTACCAATATTAGTTAAAGCCTATGTTCATCCACTTATCATGTTATGTTCATCAAAGTAAAACCTCTCTAACATATGTTCATCCAATTATCTCTCGATGTTCATCAAATTAAAGCCTATGTTGATCAAGTTAAAGCTGTATGTTCATCTAATTTTTATCCAATGTTACTTGATGAACATTTAAATATATCAATTTTGATGGATATGTAAGTTTGATGAACATGGGGGAGAAGGACGCCACAGTCCTCTTATGATCGTCGGAGTATCGTCGTCCGGCAAAATGTGTTCTTGCCGGTGGTTTTGGTGGGTTTGGGTCCGAGGCGGCACTGGTTATACGGTGGTGGATGGGTGGGGGGGAGTGGAAATGGGAGAGGAGAGAACAAAGGATAATGGAGTTGGGTTTTTGGGTGAAGTCACGGGGAAGGCAAACTCAAAAAAATAAAAAATAAAAATAAAAACTTTGTATTTATAGATATGCCATTAATGACGCGCGTGCAATAGTGACCATTGGATTGCTTTGATCTAACGAATGATATTGGTTTCTAAAATTCCAATATATCTAAAGTTACTACCTGAACCTAAATCTAAGTACTTAAGTGTCGTAGTGTTGTACTATGAGTTAATATTATAAGTCTAGAGTTGAGTTGTCTAATAATCATAATATCAACAATATCAGGTCAAGGATTGGCTACTCAACGTCGACACTTATCTAATGTCATAATATCAACAAGCTCGAAGACTAGAACCGATCAAATAACCAAATGAAGGTAAGTAAGGTAAGTGAAGAACTACGTAGGTTTTGATTCTTTCGAGAATCGTAGTCATCCTAAATAATGATAATTATTATCATTATTTGACAGAATTATGATAATAAAGGGCAAGCTCTATTTTTTTTTCTCCAGCCGAGGGCCCGGTCAAAGCACTACAGTGCTAGTGCCAGTTCCCAAGAATTTCAGCTTTGGCACTGGGGTGTAGGTCCGGTGCTAGTGCTGGAAATGTTGGGCACTAGCCCGGCCCATGGCCACCTCTAGCCTCCGGGTTGGTTGAGCACGATGGGCTAAGATGAGGTATGACACGGCCCAACCCGTTGCCAAGTCCAAGAAGTTGTGACTCAGTGTGAGTGTGACCCTATTACGGAATTACCCATAGGATGTACTCCCTTCGTCCGAGTTTAAACACCGTATAGAAAAAACGTACTCTCGTGAAAGAGGGTGTACACGCTAAACGGTTAATCAAAGTTACGAAAAAATTGCATATAATTTTTGTTAAGCCTTGTATCTAACTTGTTATGTAATTTTTTTAGAACTTTGATAAACTGTTTAGTGCGTATACTTTCCGTAACACAGGAGTATTTGGATATGGACAATGCTAGAGGTCTACACTGTAGACACGCAAAAATATCTACATTCAGCAATAATTTTATTACACTAGCAAAATTTTAGTGCTCACACAATTAATTTTACTACCTGAATTTTTCATTACAATTAATTTTACTACCCCTATCTCAATTTTACTACTAATAACTCAGTTTTACATAGTAGACAAATTAATTGTGTCTACAATGTAGACGTCTAGCAATTTGCATTTGGATATAGAGTGTTTAAACTCGGATGGAGGCCGAAGGGAGTATGAAAAGGTAGACAGTGAAAACTATTTACTACAGTAAGATGTTGAAAAGGGATTGAAATGGGTAAATCTGCAGGTGGTGAGATAAGAAGTATGAAGATAGGACCCTTCTCTGAAAGAAATCAGAAGGGTGGCCAAGGCCCAACACCAAACCTCTGCCCAACGGCCCAACCTGAGCCCCCAAAATCAAGGATCTTGCTACCAGATGTGTACAATTCATGCATTCAACTGAACTCTGACCTCCTTCACGTGTAATATTCACATCTTTCATACAGAATTGTGGCTGAGGACTCGAAAGCAGAAATTCAGATGTC
Source organism: Spergularia azorica (assembly GCA_038382645.1). Taxonomy (NCBI): domain Eukaryota; kingdom Viridiplantae; phylum Streptophyta; class Magnoliopsida; order Caryophyllales; family Caryophyllaceae; genus Spergularia; species Spergularia azorica. Next base: position 4,324,785 of record JBBYHQ010000016.1, read on the forward strand.
ATGTACTATGGTACATATTTGAAAGACGATAAACTGATAAAGTTACATGTAAATTAAACTTTGAATTCAAGAAGGAATCCATGATTAATTCATTATTCTTGCAATTCTTGTACCTTCTCGGATGTAGGCATTAGTGGCGGCTTTTAACCAGGGCGGCATGGGCCGTCGCCCAGGGCCCCCAATTTATGAGGCCCAATAGCAGATAAAAG
>JBBYHQ010000016.1:4325093-4341670 GCA_038382645.1 Spergularia azorica
AATGGCCTACTTTATGTTAAGACGCAAATAATTTAGTAGCATTTAGGGCTCCCGATTGAAAGCTCGCCCAGGGCCCCCATAATCTCCCGGCCGGCCCTGGTAGGCATTATCTAGGTTGCACGAGTACAGACACATACACTGAGAAAAAAAAAAGACACAAAGAAGTATAGAACCATAGCATTTCTTAAATCTAATTCACATGCATTGTTAGAAGCATAATATTATACGTATTGGCATGTCTACAAAGTTATGACTCATGAATCAGAGACGATATGAAATTTGTCTATACAAATTTGAATTATGTTAAGAAGGGTAGGTTATATATGATGTATTAATGTATACGCGTACACTATTGAATTTACACTCTAAAAAAATTGTCGCTAAGATTCAACAACTCATGCGCGACTACGGGACATATTGATTTTCTAGAATTAATTAATTAGTTTATACATTTGCACTTTAAATCTTAGACTTGCATGATAATCATAATCCAATGACGTAGACATTACATTAAACAAGAGATAGCTCCAAATAGACCTATTCCCCTACCAAAAGCTTAAAATAAGATCCCTCGAACTAAATCAAACATAGAAAAAAAAAACCATATAAACTTCATACAAACAGTGCGGATCACCCGTACCACTTTTCGTGTCCCCCTCCGTGTACCCTTCCAATCACGTGCCACCATTCCATTATTTTATCTTTTAAAGATGATGACAAATGCCTAAACATTATACTCCAAAAGGGAAAAGACAATGATATGACTTCAACATAAAAGCCATTCCCCTTCAAAAAAAAAAACATAAAAGCCATTACAAACCAAAATAAAATGTACAATATTAGAGTTGAAAAGTACCCGTATACTATATAGTTTTGTCCACATGAAAAATCCATAATACATAGAGTTAAAATGCAAGTGATGAGGATAGAGAAAGAAGCGGACAAGAAGCCATGTTTTGAGTCAAGGCTTTTTCTCAATGTTTTCAGCTAATTTGTTTTTGTAGTTCTAGGGGGAAAAATTTTACACCTTGATTGCTTGTGGACAGCCGATTACACGACAATAAAAACCCACTGTCTCAAGACGGCCCAAACAGAGCCTATACTAACCCAAATGGATTTTTCCTATTTTTGAGCAGTAGAAATTCTTAAGAAAAAACTGTTTGACTGTTCCCTAGATTCAGGATTTTTATTCAAGTTCCCTAAATATATGATGTTGACATTGCAACATATGATGAGAATAATTTTGATATTGCATATATACAAATGGTACGTGACAATTGTATTTATGGGCAAATGTTTGTATCTTGTAGACTTGTACCATAAGATGAGATGGGACAATGGCAATAAATTAATATGATGGTCTTTACATGATTTTGAGTCTCCAAAATTACGCCATATGGCCCATCCGGCTTGGTTTCCTGGTATTATTTTCGGTTATTATTCAAACTGACAGTTAGAAAAACTGGAGGGAGTAATTATGTTAATACTCGTATTAGTCGTATAGAGAAAATTGGTATAGTTGCGTCTACTCCGTATAATTTTATTACAATCAATTTGTTAAGTTATTGAAATGGATCGAACTTCATTCTTTCAAATGTTGTAAACAAATGGAGCTATGCACATGTCATGGTTGGTTTTATGGAACATTTGAGCTTGATTTACAAAATTTGAGTAGAACTGATCAAGTGATCATGGACCATATAGCCCTTTTTATTGATTTATGATGACAACTAATTTGTTTTCTACAATTAGTTTATAGTATATATCATTTGTGTAAAAACAAATGAGAAATTTGCCTTCGACGACCAGCTAATTGTTTATACTATTGTTTAGGAGCTGAGTAATACTCTCACTTTAAACTTTTACCTAGGGAGGTTTGACTTGCGATTTAAGAAAAAAATAATTGCACATTACGAAAGGCATATCGTTGGATTGGTATCGAACAAATTTTTTACGAAAGTATGATTCTATGTCTTTTACAAATATGTATTACAAGATATTAATAGTTAAATGAGACTTCTTGAAATACGAGGAAGTCTATACTCGAATATGTTTGAGAAGGGAGTAATAATAATGCATTAAGGGCTTAAAGCCCATGGGATAACCTGACCCTTCTAAATGAGGACAACTTGGCGCCAATAATCTTCTTTTCCTAAACCAGTCTAAAGTTGATATACTCCCTCAAATTATTGTAATTATCAAAACATAAAGACATGTATTGGGATGTATTTTAAGAGAAGGCATATTGCCACTTCCTGTTATTTTCCTCTTCACTCATGCACCACATTCCACATATAGCTCATGAGCAATTGAGCAAGGACAGTTTAGGTAAATAAAACTAATAACATTATCTGCGTGGAAGAGTATGAAAGTGTCGTGGATTTGGGTCTGATCTATTTTGAAGTGATAAATTAACAATGATAGAATTGAGTAAAAATCTCTGAACTTGACTCAAACCATTATCATCAAGTAAAACTGCTATCATCGTCGTCCCCTCATGATTCATTTGCTAACTTGTAATTCGCGAAGCCAAAAATGATATTACAAAATTAAAACTTGAATTGATCATCTACGAGAAGTAGTGAGAGTAAGTGTAACAAGAAATCAACTTTATCAAAGTGTGGGGATAACCGATGAGGGGTTAGTTAGTATGAGAATGATCGTAACTGATGTATGCATGGCAGAGCAAAGTCCAACAGAAAACAAAGCTTAACCTAAAATCTACCAACCATCTTATTATTATTTCTTGATGTTCGTTAGCAAACATTTTTGAAGTTCAAATTAAATGACGCAAATCCTTGTAATAGTACATACCAACAACTACATTGGTCAATTATAATGTAGAAATCATATGTTAGATTTGCTGACTATTTTATGATGTTCATAATAACAAACTTGGAGATTGCAATTATTTTGATTTTTTCCAAAGCTTTGTCAACGTTTCGACCACGCTATCTTACTTCCTCCTCAAATCCCATGCATCGTTATTTTTTTTTTACTATTATTACTGTGAGTAAATTTTATAATAACAGCCCTCTTGTTACGTTGTCTCCCGACCATTTCTTGACTTTGGTAAATTATTCCTGTGTTCTCCTAAGTCATTAATTACCCACACGAGTGCATGGGCTGGTGAGTGTTCCTAGCTCCTCTGTTTTCTAGACTTACCTGACCATGTATGATTATGACCGTTTTAATTAGGGCGGGGGATAGCAATCCAGTTTAATTAACTAAGTCTCATTGCCGAATTGGTCAACATTCTATCTGGGACGACTGAATAGACAGTAGTCCAGTACAGACTCCTTTTGAATTGGTAGCGAACATGCTTTGTTGTAACTTGTATGTTAAGCTATTCATCTTGGATGTGTACGAGCGTTTTTGTCTGAGAGCGAGCTTTTTTTTTTTCATCGCCTTTGTTACTTTGAGCTATATGTATACGTGGTAAAATTCGAACGAAATGTACGATGGATCACCGGTTTATCATCTACACAAATGAAACGTAACATGACTTGCACTTTAAAGTTAAACCCTTGATAATAAAAGTCATGTTACATACATTTTGAGTAGATTGAAGTATACGTGAAATTGTGTCGTGAATGATCATTTGTGCTTCTCGATCTAGTAGTTATGTCTGCTCAAATTCGCTATATGAATTGAATAGGGTTTAAATTAAATCCATATCAATGTAATAATTAAGTAACCCAACTATTTAATTTGCAACTGTAAAATGATCAAAAGAACGAAAGAGCATAATTATAAGCTTTATAATAATGCTAATTGTTGTTAGCTAGACTTAACAACTAACATTGTTGATTTGTTGTTGTTGATGATATAATGACGAACATTGTTGATGTTGATTTACCCCAAATATACTCTTCTTGTTTTTTCTTATGTACTACTCTCCGAATTGTTGCATTTTGGATATCAAAACCGTTGCGAAACCGACATGTGGTGGCGGCGGCGCTGCTGGTGGTGGAGCTGCTGATGATGATGTGGAGCAACGATCGAGATTAACCCGCCAAGTGGTGGCTTCATTTTTGACCGGTAGATCATCTCATCGTACGGCCTACGGTAAAACTTGAAGTACTGGAAAAACGCTTCTCGAGACTTTTCTGCCTTCCCGCTGACGTGGCTAGCAGGAGTTGACATCATCGGCTCGCGCCGGCCGAACAGAGCCGCCGCCGGGGAGTGTAGAAACGACGGCTTCGGCGTGCGAGGCAGCTTGGCGTTGGCGGCGTCGGCATTGTGGGATTTATGAGGGAGTGGAGTTGATGGGATGAAGTTCTTTCGTAGGAGCTTATCTCCGCCGTTGATGCTTCCACGTGGCGTCCGTGCAATGGGTGATGCGAAGGAGAAGGATCTTGCTGTGGGACCCAGGATGGAGGATGACATGGATGCATTGGTTGTCATTGCGGGGCCTACTTTGGAGGATGAGGGTTCGCCACCTAGGGAAAGGTACCATGGCTTGAGGGAGTCGAAGTTGTGCGCCACCGTGAAGGAGAACCGGGTTGAGGCCGACGGGCCGATCTTGGCGGACGAGGCTGAGCTGGCCGGGATTGAGGATGGGTCAAACCGGAGTGAGGCGGCTCGTGGGTACATTGAGAAGTCATTGTAATCTAGTGAGACCGGGTCTTCAAAGTCGGTTGATGAAACTAGTGTGATTAAGCTTGAGAGATCCACAAATGGACGTACACCCTATGATCATAAATTAAGGATTTATTAGTAAAACTTTTATAGTAATACGAAATACGTTCAACACAATATGACTTGAATGGATTTCGTTAGATAATGCAACAAGTACGACTCAAATTAATCTCTTTGAAATTTGAATAGAATCAAATAAACGAGTCTAATCTACTTATGAGTTGAGACGGTTTGACGTAATATTGGTGTAAATTTGGTTTAGGTTCACATCAAAGATTAAACTTACTTAGCACTAGAAACATCTCAAGCAAAAACCCACATAAAACAGAAGTACTGTATCTGATTACTAAATTTTAATTCAAATTTAGTCCAGATGGGTCACTGAGAAAATAACAATCAGAAGATAACAAAAACGTTGACATTAGATTGAATTATTTCTAGGTAAATTGAGTTTCAAAGGGCCCTCTTAGTACTATTTGAACTTGTATGTGATTTGTAGCTAATTATGTAATTTGGATACAAAGCCAATATGCGCATCACATGGGAAATTTACTGTGTAAAACTGGCCTACTTGGTGGGGTAACTAGGGAAAAATTACTGTCTAAAACCCAAAAAAGCAGGATAAAAAACTGAGTTGATATTGAGAGTTGGAACTTTGAACAGAGAGAAGGCTATAGAATAAGAATAAAACCTAACCTAACAAATATTGACTAGTAGTACGGACTACGGAGTAGTAATTCTTCAGGAAAAAGGGGGGGGGGGGTTAAAAATGATGCCATGATGGCCACTTTTTAACGCCTATGATTGGTCCATCATTTGGAGTTACGACTAACTCAAAAAGTCTTACAGTTCAAATTAGTTTCCCTCCTTTGTACACTGTTCACATTCCTACATGTGATTATTCACCTACAAAAGTCACTCAATTACTTACTTTTATTACAATCATTGGATTTCACATTTTCTAGCCTTTATCCCCATTTCCCTCCCCACTGCGCAAAAGTAACATCTACCTATAACAAACCATTCTAAGTAGTAGCTTAGTTTGAATTCAGTTTGACTCGTAATCAGTCGATATAAGAAACACAAACATAACATCTACCTATAACAAACCAATCTACGTAGTAAGCTTAGTTTGAATTCATTCACACTCGTAATCAGTCCATATAAGAAACGCAAACATAACACGTTGCGAAATATGACAAAGGGTGTACCTTCCAGAGGTAATGAAAGAGGGAAGGAGGGTCAATGACAAAAGCCTTGTGAAGACGACCAGGATAATGCTCGGACACAATCTTTAGTGTTGGGAGCACAACGTTCATAAAAGCTGAAGCTGATCTGAAAAAGCCTGCACATTTTTTATTTTCACCCTCATTAATATTACACCAACTCTTAACAGTCAAAACTCCATACAAACAACATAGTACTTCATATAAGTTAAACTCATACTAGTAAAGTCATAAACACGCCTTCAAAATAATGTCAAGGTTGCATGTGATAATTAATTTCTTTTATGTTTTTTTAAGGAAAGTACTAAGTCATTCCTGTTCATAACCCCATAACAAGAAAAGGAAATAATTTGTCAGAGCGGCCTACTCAGTAAAAATTGACCGATCTTAGTATAGTAGTATGCTTTATTACAAATTTCCATGACATTCCACTTTTACCCTTGGGAACTCAACCCATTACTCGTTTTAGGTTGTGGTGTCATTGTGTCATGGTATGGATTATGTAATGGTGACATTCCAAGGGCAGTCCTGGAACACGAAACGAGAACTGAAAATTGAAAACGAAAAACGAAAAATGGGAAGAGCGAGGGGGATACTGAATACACGCCCAAACAAATTGCTGGTATTCCGACACAAGAGTGTATTCATATTGCTTTTGTACAAGTGAGAGACAAAAAAGTGTAAGTCTCTGAGAGACAGAAAAACAGTGTTTAATGAGAGTGAGACATACTACACCAACACCACGGAATTAAATTCAGTGGAAAATTAATAATTGTGCCAAAAAGACATAAATTAGCATGCAAAATTATTTATTTAGGCGTGCTCTTAAAAAGATCATTTAGATAATAAAAAGTGGGGAATAAATCAGTTTATCAGAATTATTTTTATCACACTGTAAAAAGTAATAAAAACGCTGCATTATCTAGAAAATTACAAAAAGGAGAAGAGAGTATTTATTCATAAAGCTAATTTAATTAATTAAAGTTGGGGAATCATTAAAAGGTGTATTAAGATTTTAAGCCTGATAATCCAGATTCAGCCTTTTCATGGGGAAGGAATCAAGGCAACTTAAATGACTAAACTACCCTTCATTTTCAAATTTAATTCAGGGCGGGAAGGGGTATAAACAAGGGTAACTTCGTCAACTTATTAGTAGTAAAAAATAAAACAGGAGGTAAAAAGTGAAAACTCAAAACTTACTGGCATCAAAGAGGATGACAAATTGCTCAACATATCTTGACATTGTTTGTACGGCCACTTCAAGGGTAAAAACCATCAAACGGGTAAATCTGCCAAAATCACCATATTCAGATAAAAATTATTTTAACTCGTTGCGATTTTCGCTCCCATTAATTATCTTCAAAAAAGGGTTAAAAAAATCATTAATGAAGGTAGGTGAAAAACTTACAGTTTCTGTGAATGATACTTCTGGTAGTCTTGCTTGATTCGGAATACCTACAAAAAAAACACAGAGTTTAACTTTTGTAATTTTTATTATTCTTTCACTAAATTAGTAATTAATCAAATTAATTTGAATTAAACAACTAATTATAGAAAAAGAACATTAATTAATTATATAATTAATTCACTAATTTTTACCATTACAGGCCTTGAGTCTTCATCATGACCAGCTACATAAGCAATACCATCCGCTAACTCGCCCGAAAACTCGTCCGCGATTAAATTCTCTGTTAATAAAAATGAGGCGCAAATGTTAGTACAATTTAAATAGACGGGAACAGAGTTTTTCGGAATGTCGAAAAATTAATTAAATTTATAACTGACCAGTGCCAATGGTGTCTCTCCAAGTAAGACAAGCTCTCAACATTTTAGCAGCCTTCTTCACGTTTTCTCCCTTCACCTTCAGAAACCTCTCCACACATGCTGTGTTACAGAATTTCTCCTGTTTTTTTAATACAAATTAAAAACAAATTAATTTATACAATTAATTAAAAATAAAAAAAACAATAATCAAGATTAAGTAAAAATTGGTGTTATTAAATTAAACTTACTTGTTTAAGAGAGAGAGGAGATTGTTTTCTGAGTAATTCAAGAACAGCTTCAACTTTGGTTCTTTCCTTGTTTCTCCCCATTAATTCGATCGAACTTTATGAAATGAAAACTTTATGTTATAATTTGGGTTGGGAATAATATTGGGTGTGTTTGATTTTGTGTAACAAACTTCTGAATCACGCTACCAACGACTAAAAAATGGAGCTCACGAGAGTGTTTAATTTCTAGGTTTCAGAAGACAGAGTAAAAGAGTGGGTGAGAGAGAAAGTTGGGAGAGAAAAGTATATGTGAAGTTAAGTGAAGTGAGTATGGACTTGTGGAAGTGACGCACTTAAATATATATAGTCTGATGATTATAAACCAAGCCGACTTTTTTTTGTTATAATTATGTCATTGACTATGATCATAAACTATAGTTTAAAAATTTAAAAATGATCTTAGCTTAACGTCAGTATTTTGTGTTTGATCGAACGGTCCGAAATATATAGGATTCGGACTGTAGGAGTATGCAACTGCTAGGGTATACGTTATAAAAGTAGTGAACGGAATATATGTAGTGTGTGACTGTAACGCCTATAAGTCAGCAACTCAAAAGACAAGCATTTTTCGTTTTCGTAGTGGTAACAAAGTTTTAAAATTGAAAAAAAACGGAACGTACGATATCATGTTTCTGATTGGTTGAAGTGGTGAAAGTAATGCCACATCAACTTGTTTACCGTAACGCATGAAATTGAAAATAAACGGTAAATACATATATATGTACCGGCTTGATTGGGAAAATGCGAAAAATATGAGTTAAGTTTACTGGTTGGTAGCGATGATAAAGGTAACACTCAGTGGCGCAGCCAAGATTGAAACCTGCTCTAGGCCGAAACCTATTTATTCGAGCTGGGGTGGGCCAAATACTACGATTTCCCTAATTTTCACTAGTTTTATAGTAATTTTGCACAAAAAGTTTCGATTTTTCGGAAACTTGGGGCGGGCCGTAGTCGGGGTAGGCCACCCCTTGTCTCCGCCCCTGGTAACACCACGTCAACTTTGTTACCGTAATGCATGAAATTTCCGGCCGCTTTGGTAAACATGGGCTTGATTTGGAAAATATGGCCCCGCTCGTGAGCAGTAAAGTGTAAGGTCACCCGTTATAATCTCATCATTAATGAAGTTACTTTTTATCTTTTCTTACTTTGGCTTTTGTAAGTGCAAGCTAAGGAGTTTGGAGTTTATATGATTATGGTAAGAAGATGTAGCATAAGGTGGAGACACTGTACTTGAGTGAAAGTCAAAACTGAAGTAGACCTCCAAATTGTACCATTTACACCCAATTTCAACTTCACTCTAGCTTAGCTATTTGCTAGCTATCTCCCTCATTTTGATGTCCTCTTGTCTCCCAGTTCTTTTTCTTTCCTTTTACATGTATGGATCAAATGGTCAATAGTACAAAAAATCAAAAATCATTCACACACATTTACTATTGGTCTAATTTCATAAAATCACGGTGATCAATGAATAGTTCTGGATTATATACATTAATTCGGTATTTTAATATTGCATTAGATTTCAGGAGTCATCTTGCATTTTCTAGTACTGTTTGTGATGTGCATTTATGCTACTATTTATTCATCACAATCGGTTAAATTGTTTATGGAGAAGAGGCTCAGGCGAGCACACACGAAAGAGGCCCTTCCAGTTAACTTCGAGCAATTATGAATCTCTCGTCTAGACTACTTGAGGTTATTTGTTCTTCATGATATCTTATTGGACAGTGATCAAATTGCAGGATGTCATAATCAATTTGTATATGTGTTCATATTCGTGTTTATCCGATAGCTAGTTATTATTGTATCTAATGTATCATAAATAAATAAACAAAACAAAACAATTAGAGGAATTACGATGTGAATTTGAGAGAGTAGTTAATTATGAACATTGACTATTGAGGATGGAGCTCCATAAGTCAAAACCTTGGTATATGTCGTCACATCTTCGGAATTTTTAAAGAGAATGTCCATCCATCGTCCGTTGTACGTCGTAGACCTTTGTTACACTTTGTCCATACTTAGTGTAAGTAAAGTCTTTAAAGCAACTGTTACTTTATTAATTCAAACATATTTCTCACGTATCAAGAACAATTTTTAGCTATTTCTTGGAAGCTAGATCACACAATCATAAATCATTCGTACTATCTATAGAAAGTAGCGGGTCAATATAAGTTATTCGTGTTGTAGAGCGAACTCAAACAAAAGTCTAGATTGATGGTTGAAAGTCAATAATTGGTTTTATACCTTAACATGCCCCCATCACGCGAATGTCCTTTGGGTTTGAATTGTGGAGATAATGTACATGCTCGCCCATACCTTGTGATTGAGAGTCCACTTAATAAAGGAGAGGCTAGCGGGATTTGAATTCGAGACCTCGGTATTAACGAGGCTCTGATACCATATTAAACAGCCAACTCAACCAAACGTTTAGACTTTTCACTGAGTTGACTCTTTAACAATTCGCTCAAATTAACACTTAAACTAAACAAATAGTACGATGACTATTACATTAAAACGCAAAAAGTCAAATGGACCGAGGAACAATAACGATCATCATATACATCCTTCCAATTAAAATCAAAGTGGGAGATTTAAATTTCGAAGCGCAATACTTTTGGAGTACAAATTATGGTAACAGCAGAGCAAAATGAAATTAATCATGGGCTAAAGACCCCATGCAGCCCACAACTAGCACCATGCTATACGTGTTATGAAAGATCATGGCACTCAGTTTGCTCAAGTGTATAATGGGCTGATAATCATGTTCTACTTTGCTTTAAGTACCCAATTATTATCTTGTTTAAATTTTAAATGTCAGTGTTTCAGAATTTTGTTGCTTTTCTCTCCCTACCACTCTCTCGGTTTAGCACCTCGCATGCTAACAATCAAGTACGAACTTAACACTAAACAACCAACTTTTCGTCTTTTCGCCTCTAGTAGTCTGGTACTCCAGTTCGAACAACATCTCGTAAACCTAACAGTAGCGGATAAGTCTCTCAAATAGAGATTTTTGCATACGACATTTTGATTTCGAGATTTTCTAAAAGAGAATCAAATTGTATTCGATATTTGTGCATCCAAGCATACTTATTAATCGAGATGCCACTTTGATTTGGTCATGCAAACATTTCTTACATCTCCGTTTTCATTCTACATTCAACACAACCTGAGCAGTTAATGGGCCATGATGACAGAAAACAACAGATACCAAGCCCAGACACAATGTGTCCAAAGTTTCTAGGTGGTCATTTTTGGACTTAGGACAAAAGGTTATAACTTTGGTTAAAACTTAAAAGAAGAAGTAATGTTTAAGGCCCATGATGGGCAAATCAGCACACAAGTCACAAGTAAACCTTTGCTATGATCACTAATGTTCTATCCGTTCTTTTCATTTGTTCATGTGGTTTGAATTGTTGGAATATGTAAGAGGAATTCAAATCGTACGTTGACAAATGAAAAGAACGGGAATAATATTACCGTATAAAATTAAAGTTAGCATTAGGGAAGATTTTATATAAGAATCGGTGTAAGGATATGAGGTGCTAATTGATGCCAAATTCCACAGAAATTAACACATTAGTGCAGTAGTTATAATTATTCAATTACGGACATAACCGATTTGGATCCTAGTGTAATCCGAGCCCTCAATCCAGGCTCAGGCCTAGGCTCAAGCCGGAGGGCGAACCTGTCTCTGGCACCTTTAATTTGTCTATGAATGTATCAGGGGTCATACCGAAATTGCTACTTGATGCAGTATTGTTTTACTGGTTACTCTTACCCCATATACTCATATAGAGCATATGACAATAATGAGCTGCTTCCATCAGGGCCTTCAGTGGGACAGATGGGTGTATGTAACAGAATACTTGAACTACACTCTCCTGTAAGACTTGAGAGTGTTTGTTCACTTAAAATACACAAGAAATGCGAGAGTGTAGCCAAAAAAAAGGGTTGAGATTATGCCTCTCTGGGCTACCTCATGCAAATGTGACTAACCTGACTTTGTATTTTGTAGAGTGTTACATATACTCGTGGGGTTTACCCAAATCGCACCTAAGGTAACATCTGTAGGTCCAGTGTTTTAAAAAAAAATATGCCAAAATATAATTTTTTTTAACGCATAAGAATAACAAGTATCGTCATTTGTAATAGAGCCAAATTCTCGTAATTTTTCAATTTGCTTTTCAAATAATTTCATAATAAGGCAATCTGAAACGAAATAGCTCATTAATTTTTTTTCTTATACAACAGGTTACGTACATCTAACCCTCAGCAATAGATGATCGTCTTTGACCCATTAGGTTGTTGTTGATGTAGTATATAGGAATATAGCAACAGCTTGAAGCAGAAGGCACTTGACATGTAAGCACCAAAAGTTGAAAAAGGGCCTTGTGGGAAGTGTGAAAGTGGAGTAGAAGCCCTGCTTATTGGCCGGGTTGCATTTTCTTTATCTTGGGGAAAAGGTCTTGGAAAATGACATTTCACCAAAGACCAAAGAGCTTCAAAAATTGAGAAAATGTGATGATTAAACTATGTGTTCAATGATTATTTTGCAAGTTAAATCCCTTCGAAACAAACGTTCCACTCATAAAGTTGCTAGATACTAGAAAAGAAATGTCATATTTACTTGTTATAAGAAAAAAAATCATAAAGAAAAAGATTTGTAGGGGTATTGATCTCATACACTTCACCCTTGTCTAAGCAAACTCTTCTCTTTTTTCCTACATTTACTCCTTCCTCACCTAGAATGTGCCACACCCATTTTTCTTCTACATATGGGGTGGCTACAATCCCTCTTCTCTCCATTAAAGAAGCTCTTTCTCCGCCTTCATTCGCCTAAAAAATCGAGTAAGTCAATTCATCAGAACTTAAATACGACTAGTATCCGTTTCTATGATGATTGGATTATGAATTTTCTCGTCTTTGAAGGTTCGGGTTTATGTATTGATCGTTCAATCTGTTCTTAGTTTCCTAATGCTGTTGTTTTCGGGGTGCAGGTCGAGGAATTTACATATTGTACGAGGATGTTAAATCATGCCAGTATGAAGATGTGCATGTATTATGGTCTATACTGGTAGAGTCACACACAAGTGCAGCATTGCCATATACACAAACAAAACTCTTATGCCCGCCGCCTGAACAAGTGAATGAGCGAGGATGATGATCAGACGAACTTCAGTCTTGTACATATGATAAGTTAAAAAGGCTTTTTTTAGGTATATACATATACAAATGTAAGTCTTACATAGTTTTATATCAGCTTCTTACGGTTTACGGTGTGTGTGATATATGAATAAAAAGTACCCTGTTTTTGCAGAATGCCATTCCCAAGCTTTCTGAAATCCTCAATTTTTTCTGAATACAGCTCAGGAATGTGTACTCTGCTTTAGGAATACGCTACACAAACATTGAGTGTATGAAAAATCGTCTTACATTAAACAGTCTTTCTTCTACATTTGCGTCAAGTTTATACCATTGTTTTCGGTTAGATTTTTTAATGATAAAACGACCACCACTACACTAAGTCATTTCGAGACTAGACCTTTATCGCTGCCTAGCTAGTGAAATCCACAAATGCGCACGTATATCGCCTTCATTTCCGAGTTTTTAACTTTTAATCACCATCTTTTCAAGTTTTGTGTCAATGTATGAATGCAGATGATTGCTTAAGCAAAGTTCGGAAAGTGTTAGTTCTCCATGTTGTTAGTTTGTCAGTTTTCAGCGGTTGACAAGCAGTTTGTCTGAAGGTCACATATGGTTTGCTATAGAAATAGATAGGACAACCCATACATATTAAAGAAATTTGTTTATGTCCTACTCATGAATCTTAGCTGATAATGACATAAATTAAAAGAATTTTTTTGGATTTTTGTTCATCATCAGTTGCGACCTAGTTGCCCACCAAATACAAACAGATTACGCCCAATCTGAAAATATCATTTCTTTAAAGGCTAAGTATATTTTAAGAGTATATTCTTTGCATGCGAGTTTTAAACCTTGATCATAAATGTCATATCATGACACGGCGATGAACTGATATCTTTCATGTAAACGTGGTTCAAATATTGGTTATGTCTTATAAGTGGCACCACATGATAAACTTAGTAATGGATCTAATGTCACTTCCAATGATAAATTATACGATCATATGGAAACGTGAGTATCAATGTTTATTATGACAATATAAAACAGGTAGTGTTTAAGCAACTTTAGTATTTTAAAAGCAGAGCAACGGCTTATATGAAAGAAGCAAAGTCTACCAGACTACAACTGTTTTTTAATAGTGACAGAAGCAGAAGAATGGTAAGATTATAAGAATTCTGATTAGGTAGACTTGAATTTATTGGACGTTTATAAGAGTACCTAAAGTGATTGAATACTTCATAAATCTAAACTGAGAACTTTTAAAATACCCAACTAAAATATGGTTTTTGTCATATAGGACCAGTGTATGAAATCGTGTTACATATGTGAGACGATAATGCTTCCGACCATTTCAGATATAATGACATAAATCATCAAGAAATCAAGTGTGATTCATAAAAGTAACGAGTAGCAAACACAGTGTATGACAATATGACTTTAGATTCAACCCATCAACATCGGAGTCTTGATTAAGAGCCCCTTTCCACAAAAAAGATACGAGTATAAGTTAGTAGTTTTATGATGAATTTTGTGTTCAACATGTCGAAATTCTTTCAAGATCCGTCACTCTTTCACCTTAAAATTTCGTTGTCTTATAGTCGAATTCTATACGTCTTAGCATGATACGATAGTGAAACCATTGATGTAGTCTTGCGCAAATCCTCTTGCAATAAGCAAAGCTAATCTCATACGATTTGGCTTATTAATTGAAATGACAACTTCTTACAATTATGTGTTTAGATAGGGAGATCAGAAGACAAGGGAACGGGAGGGAATCCTTCTCCAAAGTTTAGGACTTTAGGGATTGGAGGAAAGCTAAGAGATTCACTTTGCTTTCCCTTCAATAGGCTATTATCACTTCAGAACCGGTTAGGATATATGCATCGCTTTATCCCTTGTTCATATGAACAACGTTAGTCCCTCATTTGATAGTTAAATCGTCAATTGGATGTGTTACCCTCTTTTCCTTTGCTCGTTTTCCCCTATCTACCGACTACTACTATCACGATCTCTTGCATTCGTTTTTTTTTTTTTCTCGAGTACCCTCATTTCTTTCTTTCATTCTCCTCTATCAACCACCATCACTATCTCTTGCATCCTTTGTTTTCTCGGATCCACCATTATAAATTAAGGTCATTCTAAGCAAAATCCTAAGTCTGAACACTAATATGGAGTAAGAGGAGAAAAAGAAGGCAAAACGTAAACTAAAGCTACTAGTAGGAAGTATCTGTTCATTGGAGTCTACTTAAAGAGCTTGAGAATCTCAACGATAAGACGATAATTAAAGAGGTACCTTAATCTCCTCAAAGTAAGATAAAGTAACAGTGTAAAGCTACGCAATACAGTAAAATAGCATATGCAAAGTATAAATCAAGTTTTCATATCTACAAGAGTAAAAGTCCACTACTAAACCATTCACATAATCACTGGTTCAGCTAAATACCGTTTGCCATGTATCACATACCAGGAATAGTTACGATATGCCAATGACAACCAATTGCAGGGCTTTGCAGCCAAGGAATGAGGACATAGGAGTCGAAAATATACCAGTGCTTCATTCAACGGCAAATTGAAGAACAAGGCTACGTAATTTGAGGCAATAGACTTTCACCTGATGCTGAAATGATGAATCCACGAGTGTGCAAATTCTTCTACGAGCAATTGGGACCCAAACCAGAACGAATGATATTCAGAACCCAATGACCTTAATCCTAATTTAAAAAGAAGCCTGCATAACATAAATGGGGGAACCCGAATGTAAGAATCAATTAATAAGTTTCACTACAAATTCTGTAAAAAAAAAAAAAAAAACTTGATCTCTCATATTTAGCAAGCTCTATAAGCCTAACTCTGAATGCTTATCTCTCATATTTAGCAAGCTTCTCTACAAACTTAAAAAGTTGCTAGTGTTGTCTATCCCACTGCACAAGTTTTATACCCGATCGACCACCCACACCAAATTCCACTCGTTACTCCTTTTTCCCCTACAAAAGTGAAACCTTTTTAAATTTGGAGAGCACTGGAATCTACATCAAACATTTTTCAAGACAACTGTTGAAGAAAATGACGAGTAAAAGTGCTATAAAAAAAAATACCAGCTACAATGCTGAGGAGCGCTCCATTGCACCAGGAAATCTGTCCGTGAAGTATGCCTGACATTCTGCATCCGCAGGGGATATCGCACCAAGAGGGGTAACTGATATCTGAAATGACATCAGGCATATAAACGAATTACATTCACCAGAAAACCAAACAACAAAAGATTAAGAAATCTTTGAACATACATATCCTTCTTTGACAGCCCGCACGTCAGTATCATCATCAGCAATCCGGTGCCCCATTACCTGCATGAGTACACATTAGAGGGAGAGCAGAACGTCCAAGATCAGCACTGATCAGATGAATATAGCAGAGCAGTGAGAAACATCACGAGTATGAGTGGAGGGGGGGGGGGGGGGGGGGGGGGGGGGGGGGGAGGGGGGGGGGGGGGGGGGAGGGGGGGGGGGGGGGGGGG
>JBBYHQ010000016.1:4341680-4360489 GCA_038382645.1 Spergularia azorica
GAGGATGAGAAAACCCCCCCCCCCTCCCCCCCCCCCCAAAAAAAAAAAAAAAAAAAAAAAACACTACTTGAAAGTCCAAGTCTACCCCAATTCTAAGGAAAGAAAAGTTAATTTACAAAAGTAAGAAACATATTTTCTCAAAATCACAGGTTGAGCTCTCTAACAGGCTGAGTTGAACATCTCAAGATTTCAATCAAACTCTCTTCAATTTCCAAAGCCATTTTACCCACATATCTCAAATCCTCTCTTGAATTCCTACATAAGGAAGGATAGAGAGCAAGGAAGGCACTTCCACAATCTTTGTACGGATGCTTTAAAGCGGGTGAAGCGACTCAGCCTTACCTTAGCACTAAACCAGTCATTTCAATTCAAACATACTTAGAGTCATAGGACTGGTGAAGCTACTTCCAGCGAGAAATCGCATTGGTGCGGAGCTCATCATATTATTCAAAAGCATCAGTTAAGAGTATCCAATCAGAGATAAGCTGCCTCGGAAGGTTTTGGCTACATCTTGTACGAACCTGAACAATTTAGAAAGAAAATTAATGTTTGCTGTTTAGTCAGCCTTACTACTTAAAAAAGGCCTGCTGGGCGATCGAAATCGTTCAAGATGAGTGAGGACTCACTCACTTCAGAAGATTACTGGCAAGTACTACTTCCAGCACCTATTTTAGCTACTCGCAATTGCTGCCATCTGTCAACCAACAAGGCCAGGAATTGGGGGGGGGGGGGAGGGACCTAAACTCCTTATCATTTACAAGATGTCAAGATGTTTGGTACTGGCCAATCACGAGGACTTCACACTTTCACAGGCATGTCACTGTTGGCCATGAGTATTACCCAAGTTTCCATCCCATTAGAATGATGTTATGTTCACCATAAAGAAATTACAAAGTTTCAGCTTCTGGTAGCAATAATAACTGGCCTTTGTCTTTTGTGGGGGTTGTAGTTCAGTTAAAGTTTTATATTGCTGGGTCGCTACGGCAAATTTCAAGGGAACATACTTTCTTTGATTAATGAACCGCTCAAAAGCGGTATGTGTACCCAGGTGTACAAACCACAACAGCAAATTGTATTGTGGAGGATAATCAACAAATCAGTGAGTTTTACATCCAGATAAGGTTTTTTTTGTGTGTGTGTGTGTGGGGGGGGGGGGGCCTTGCTTTTTTACCCCAAAAATTCATGCCATCTAGATATTATTCCTTCCATGCTCATGACAAGAAAGAGAAAATCAAAGATAACAAACTAGAGAGCCTAAATCTTTGGCTAGGCACACGCCGAGACAATGAGGACGGCTCTACATAAACTGACTCCACATCCCCAACGCCTATGGCCTATGATTAGTTTGATATTAGTAAGAATTATATTCTCGCTTAGCAAGTGATTTCAAACCCTAGCCCCTCTTTCTAGAACACCACCACCACCAACAACATTACTCCAGTACCTTAGAGGGTCCCGCCCATAGCGAGGTAGGGGGGGGGGGTCGGATGTATGCAAGATTGCAAGCCTTAACCCTATGTTGCACTATGCTTTTACCATAGGGAGGTTGCTTACGGATGAACCATAATAAAAATTGCGACGAGAATCGCAACAATGATAGTACTTCAGAATACAAGAAGCACAAACAATAACTGAAATTTTTGATAGCATGATTTTAAAAGAAGGCAACATAGATAGAAAATTTACTTCTCTCCTAAACAGTCGTTCGCCTTGAGGATTGATCCCCTGAGTTTCGGAAGTGACATCCATTTCCATTGTTGACAACATCTTTCCTTGAGTACCAGAAGTTACTTGACTCCATCTCATACGGAAAAGACTTTTACCTTGATTAGTAAATTTGTAGCCCTGTGTATAGCAAAATCATAAACTAGGTTACCAAACTGTGTACACCAGAAAAACCCATGCCAGCTGTAAGTTCAGATATTAATGGACGGTAAACCAATTATTCACATTGTGCTCAAGCATTTCCAAAAGGAAAAGCTGCAAGCTAATATAAAACATAAAAAGGCTAAACCCGGAACATGGTTTATATTGGAGGATATGACCTCCAATAGTTTAAATCATTGAAACATCGGCATCAAGCAAAACAAACAAAAACAATGATAACACAATGTAAATCCTTCTATTGGTAGGCATGAAGTGTCCACATATACGTTGCCTCATATCTAAGTAGTCAATAAAATTAGAAGGGATGCTCGTGCTCCCCAAACAGCCCAAGAAAATTAAGAAAATAAATAATATGAGGAGATGGATAAAGGACAACTGCAACATAAATGCAGTTAATTTGATGGTTGGTCACACATTATCAAAATTTGGAAGGAAGATGAAGAGGCAAAATTTCATCTCCCGAGATATAAAACATACTCGGGCTTAGAAGATGCAAGAATCAATGTGATCCTATAGAGAATAAGACACATATCAACTCATGATAATAAAAAAAGATTCAGCTCTGGAGTAAGCAGATGAAATAGCAGTATAGTAAAACTTCAACATGAATGCAGTAAAAAGAGAAGTAAAAAGGAATGTATCACTATGATTGTTAGTACTAAATCAAGATATACACAAAAAAACAGCTCATAGACAAGAAAAGTCCAATCAAGCATGGCAGATACAATACAAGTAAACAGATGTAATGGCGTAAAGCAAATAAGCAGTCAGAGAAAACGGAACAGTAAAGAAGCAACTTTTTTCATCAGTGATCCAAAGAGTAACACATGACGGGAGGATAGAGAATTAAAGCAAACTACATATTCCCCCAGTTATGTTATGAAAATGTAGTAGGAAAATCCCTAACAAATCCAGCACCCTTAGTCCTCAAAGAAAAAACAAAGAACCAGTCCACAAAGGCAGTCAAAAGACATCCATCTATCAGAGAGAGAGCCCCTGCATGAACCAGTTGCAGAGGCTTGTGTCCAGGTTTCTTGAAAGATCCAAGATCACATATACAGAATAGAAGCTCGAACAAGGAGATCTGCTATTAGTCTCTTAAAAATTCAGTGTCAAATATGATAGCACATTTTTAGGAAGTACCTTATGACACCGGACATTTGTTGGCAGGTCTATATTCAAAAAGCATCTTTGTGGATACGTTTTATTTTTAATTTCAGCTAGCACTGCATTTAAGATGGGTAGACATGCCTCAGCAGCCAGACTAAAGTCATCAATATGGCTTTCACCTTTTGCCCTGCATCACATAATGAATACCATCAGCACGTGCAGAGTAATTTGACCAGATAAGTACAGTCGAAGAGTTCTGCTCTATGCAGTATAAGAATGAAGAGACAACTACAGATTTTACCCCAGTAGCATAAAGAAAAGCAAATTACTTGAGATCAGGAAAGTTAGAGGAAAAAGATACATCAAAAAGGGCACTGTAGTACTATTTCCAGGCATTATGAAACGGAGGACCATAACAATTTGTACCTTGACATCGGAGAGGCCAGTGGTCTAAGTAATAACAAAAAGACTTTTAAACAACTGCATAACATAAAATTATAAAAAATATATTTTCAAGATTCATTTACTCTATTGATAAAAAAAAAAGTATTAATTAATCTTTATAAGAGTGATACATGAGTTTAGGATAAGGAATTTTCCAGAGAATTAGAGCAAGCACAACTTCCCCAATTATGTTGCAAAATCGTAATAAGAATTACCCTAAAAGACCCTGCAACTTAGCCCATAAGGAAGCATAGTGAAGATTTTATCCCCAAAAGTAATCAACAGGAAGACTCACCCCCTGAAAAAAGCAGAAATTACATTCCCAAGAAAATTCATTTACTACTATACAGTTAGTCGGTGGATCATGTAAGCTGCCTTGGGCGCATTATTATCAAGATAATTTTCATCTCTAAAACTCAGATGGTTCGCCATCGCTAGTCAACTTCAACGTAAACAATCCCATTAGTATAGTCTGCTACGGAGTATATTTCACTGGAGCACATCATGGACGGACCAAACATACATAAGGTAAAATTAAAGCACAGATCAAACGAAATAAGATACCAATAGATACGTACCAATCATAGGAAATAGACATCGCCGGTACTCCATTGAAAAAGGCTTCTCGAGCCCCAGCTACGGTCCCAGAGTAAACACTGCCATTAAAATAGAGAAGAAGCATTCTTTAATAGCATCGGTAAAGCATTCCTTTAAAAATTATCCAAATCAATCCAATTACTTTCTGTTCATATATTAGAATTCTTAATGAGAGGTGGAATATCGAATTAAGTGAGTAAATACTTAAACACCCTTCCTTAAACTTATTTCCCATCTCTTTTGTTTCTCAAATTAAAGGAAACATGTAAAACTCCATTTTGTCACAATTCCCACTCCCAATTATCAACCCCTATGGTTACAATGTAGGGAACAAAAGCACTGAATACCCAATCCCAAACCCACCTCATATGTTTTCAAACAAAAAAAAAAAAACCCACCTCATATTTGCAAACCCTGAAACAAACATGGGATGTAAACTAGTTGGGAACAATATTCCTGTTCCCAACCTCTATTGACACACAATAAATCCCAGCTCTCTTGGACATTTGGTGTTCTTATGTTTCAAAAACAGTGAAGCAATTACACATCCAAGGGGTTCTCTCCTGGATATTTTGAATCATACATGAACATGGTGTTGAAGAAGAAATGTGTGTAAAGCACTGTCTCTATTTCAATTAAAAGAATGAGATAAATGTCACAATGACACCTGTCTTCTTCTCTTCTGAGAAAGACAGCAATTTACACGAAGATAGTTTAAATTTTTCAGGGAAAAAATTTGTCTTCAACAATTTCTTCATGAAAATCAATCCGATTTCAAAGCAGAAGTGGAAAATATACCACTGAAAAGTTTATGACAATTCCTCCCATACAAACCATTGAAAACCCCGTACCTCAAAAAGATGAGTGTTTTATCAACCAAACAAATGGTTAAGAGCTCTTATAATTCATACTAGTATTTCCCACTAAGGCAAACTTTCTCTCTCCATGAGAGTTTAAACTCTGGGTATAGAGAGGGTGGAATAAACTCTGCAACAATACATGGTCCTCTTCTGCTTCGGCATCAATGGGACCAAATGCAAGAAGATATGTCGAAAACGAGCATTATCCCGAAAAGTTTGACTTGGACTATAAGAGCTTTTAAAGATCCGTAACATGGCCGTATGGAGGTCTTTTGTTCAACACCATAGGGAGAAAAATTTATAAAGATGGTGATCAAGACAAACTTTATCAAGGAGAATTTAAAACTATGAAGTAAAGCAATCATTGTTTTGATGATTGACACAAAAGACAACTATTCGAAAGAAACAGTTTACTCACACAATCAAACCCAACCATTGGTTCCTCAACTTGTAACGATGCACTATCGGTTCTCTCTCTCTCTCTCTCTCTCCCTCCCTCTCCCTCTCTCTCATATGACAATTGACAAGGAATACTTAGTGCCAACAGCCAAGCCCTCAAAACTATCCTTTGTTCAACAATTGAAGAGTTAGAACAATTGAGCAGGTTGTAGATAGTGGATCAAAAATCAAAACTAGTAAACAAGCATCACTCACATGTGGTAACCGCAGTTACTTCCCATATTTATGCCACTAAGTACCTGTAAGCAAAGTTAGTGTATGTTAGCTAATTAGTTCCTTCCAATGTTGTGACGGAGAAGGGGAGGGTGAGTGGGGAGGAGAGACAAAACTGGTGTTGGTTTTTTCTTTTTAAAATTTAGTTTACTAAGAAAAGTTATTTGGCTGCATTTTAAAACTAAATTCAATTAATATTTATCAAAATCATGCCGATAAAGATCAACTTTATGTTTATAAGTACCATATCTATGTTAATAATAATGATAGTTTTATGATTGATAATGATTTAGAACAAACTGAAATAATGATTCAAAAGAATGAAATAATGATTCGAAATAATAAGACAATGATCAATTTATGCTCGACAATCATCAATATTTGCTTGATATGATCAAATTTTTATTAATAATGATCATATCTAGTGTGTTAATAATGATTATTTTTATTTACATAACAATTAGTTTTGCATAAGTAATGATCAGTTTGTGCTTGATAATGATCAAATTAAATCGACGTTAATAATTATTATCAATTTCAGTAATGATTAGAGGAAAAATAATAATGTTATTAAATGAGGAAGTAATGATTAAAAAAAAAAGGAAATAATGATCAGAAAGAAGAAAGTAATGATCAGAGACAAAATCATGATAAAAAATAAGGAAATAATGATCAGAATGAAGATATAATTTATCATGCTTCAGATTGATCAGAAATACAGATCATTCACTACACTGATCATAGTTAACATATAATTGACCATTATTAAGATATGCTTGAACATTATTAAGAGAAATAAATTTTAAGAGATAAATTGCTCTTCTTTTGGGGCTAAGGCAGCTAATGTCTAAGTGAATTCCCAAAAAATCATCTGCAGAGGAACTGAGCACTTTCGTTACAGCTCCTTGTCCTCGCTTGATTCTTTATTTCTTAAACTAGTCTGAAGCAACTTCCACTGAAGTTTAAACTTTGCAGGGGTTTCTTTACTGACGCCTGTTCTCTGTCTTTCTCCTCCTTGGCAAGAAGGAATCATTGAAAGAGGAAAGAGAGAAATCCTAACTGTTTAATAAGCATGTGAGTGAAGAGATTGTCCACCCATGAAATTCATACTTCCCAAAATTTCAAGCATTGCTGATATTAACCCATTTGGAATAGAAAATTTATGCTCGGAACTATTCTTAAACAGCAGTTCTGAAAGTGCATTTCGTTAAAAGCTTGCCAACCAAAAGTGTGAGCGGAAATTATTTTAATACATAAGCAAATAAGCTGGTGAGAAGAAAGAAGACAGAAGGTATCACATTAATAATATACTTTTGCATTAGACCACTGGTGATGAACGAAACTAACAAGAAATGCTACCAAAGCTGATTGCAAGGCACGGACAATAAATTAACCAAGCAATGACTAGAAATTGTACCAGATCGGGAGTTGATGGAAATAGAGCATCTGAAACACCCAAAGAAGAGCAATCTGCTGGGGTTCCTGCAGTATGTTTACATTGTATAGTTCGTGGTTAAACCAAAGAGAGGGATTCATATCCGGTAAATAATTTGACAAGCGCAGCATCCTAGGGTGAATATCTCAGCATGTATAAGCTAGAACAACATATCAGCCCCTAAGAAACAGCAATAAAGCAGAAAAACTCAATCCTTGCCAGTTGCCACAGGTATATGAGTATATGACGACAATCCTAGAGTAAAAGTACTTTAATGACATGTGTCAGTCTGTCGTTGAAAAATTAAAGTTTCTGAAAGAAGACCTTGATAAAGCATAGTGTTGTAAATAATTAAGTTCTTGGGTGTATCTATTTTAAGATACAGGGGCAACCACAGGCTTTAGTTGTGACTGTTCCATATCCAAAACTTCATACAAAGAGAACTTCACATGAAGGCAGCTCTAGATATTTCATGACACCTACAAAAATACCTATGAGGAAAGCATTAACGGAATAATAAAATGTCAGGTAAAGCCATATAAGACTACTACATGAGCAAAGTACCGGAAACTGCAAATGCTGTGGCTCCTTCAATCTCCACTTGCTTAACAGCTACATCACGACTCCAAGTGATACAATGACTAACAGCTGATTTTTCCCTACAAGTACAACATTTCATTAGTACAATTGCTTTTGGAGAAATGCACGAACATACAACAGGATACACATTCATAATAACAGCAATAAGAAATTGAACATTGAAAAAAAAAAAAAAAGCAGCCCGGTGCACATTGGCGTCACCGCAAGGCGAGGGTCCGGGGAAGGGTCCCACCACAAGGGTGTATAGGGGGCAAGCCTTCCCTTGTCATTTTTGGACAAGTGGCTGTTCCAAGAACTTGAACCCGTGACCTATCGATCACAAAGCAGCACCTTAACCGATGCGCCAAGGCTCCCCTTCAAGTTTGAATATTAATTAAACAAAAAAAATTGATACAACATCCATCCAACCAACCATTCTTCAGCATATCATAGGAACTTAGATATCAAAAATATAAGGAGTTCAGGAAAATTGACAGACAAAGATTTAAGTCACTGTATCATTTGATAACACAGCAAAATGCAATAAAAAGATATTGTTTTCAGACGACACGAACAAAGTGTCTATGAGTCGTGAGAGATACCCTTTGATTAATCCAACGTGATTTGACCAGCTTCATTATGGTTATGAAACGAAAGGATGCCAAAGAAAGGAAAGCTGCCAAGATATTCTACTCTACTGTTTGTGGGGTATGGCTTAGGAATAGAATTTGAATGCTTTGTAGCAGCTCATACATAGAAAGTTAAGAAGCTCTAGTTACAAAAGTTTCAACTTTCAAGAATAAACAACTAAGCCTAATGTCTGAGAACGCCCTTTACAGAAACAATTTCCAAACTTGTACTCCCTCCCAATCACAGCCAAGCTTCTGGGCCTACCTCTTTTGTGAGAGCCTGAGAGAGTGAGAGGGATTCCGAATTTAGGAAGCTTGGATTTGAATGGAGGGGTACATAATCACCTCTTCCAAAGATACTACACTAAAAGCCATGGTGCTTAAGGACACTGCGTATTAGTCGGGGAAAAGTGCCTCCTGAGTTGATAATTTTGTACATACATTCACTCACTGTGGTGGGTCACTGTTTCCTGTCTCCTCTAAGGCTTGAAGGCACTGCTGAAAGCTTGTTTGCATGCATGGGGCTGCCCCAAATACAAGATACCATTAGAGATATGCTAACAATGATACTTATCCTCTTCAAATAGATGTGGCCAAGCCCCCAGAGGAAGAAACTAATCATCATGCAATACTTGGGTGAGACGTGGTATCTGGCATGGAGCTCTTTCTTTCTTTGAGATGTCCGGCTTTCAAGAGTAGAAAAGGACGATTGGCGAAGTCGTATATTATAACACTATAGTAGACAACCAAATGGGCTAGTTCTTGGTGATATTAAAAGGGCAGGTCCCGGTGAACTTTTGAGAGCAGAACTTCCAAAAGACAGACAATCAAGTTTCATATTTAGAGATATAGTGCAGCTGGGTCAAGAATAAAAAATAGAGTAACCCTATCAAATTTGAAGGTGGCCAAGATGCTTCAGAAGAGGGTGTGATTGTATTTGTGTCTTTATTTATGTACATGACACTCTCTAGGTGACTTTCTATTTAGCTATTTCATCCATGAAAACAAACATAGGATAGACTAGATTTAATGTATAAACTGCCCTTTTATGTGATTCACACCAAATGTCATACAGAAATAACACCCTTGCTGCCCTGCACCACTTTTCACAAAGAAGCTAACTAGCAACCTGAAACTGTCAAAAGCCAGCTAAGACGGACTTCGAAATACTACCGCATGAGGAGAAATTTTGAGTCCGGCTAGCATGAACAGTGACTGTTAGCACCAAAGAAAGAGTTTAGAAATGGAGTTCAAAGTGACAAAAGTGACTGAAAGAGATGTACGATGGACATATGGAGATATGTATAGGGAAAATCTATTGGTGGAGACATTAACATAAAAATCGAGAAGCCCTTATTCAAAGAAACAAAAAAAAAAAAGACAACACAAGCTCTCAAACAATTTCTCCGCTATGCTAGGCACCAATAAGGATGGAAAACCATTGAAGCGTGTTAGGAAAGGTCCATTAGCTGATTAGCCCCCCTAGAGTTATTTAACAATTTCCATACATGAAAGCCTCTTTGGAAGAACAGAAAAATGATTATGAATGGCACTTTCCAACAAACTCAAATTGGTTTTCCTTTTTTGTTGGCATTGAAAAAAAACATGGTATAAACAAACAAGCAAAAGAGAAAATTAGTGTAAGGTATCCTTGAAGAGGGGCAATTAAAAATATTTCGAATTTTGTTAAAAAATGGGATAGAGATTTCCTTGCAAGTCCCAACTGCTACAGCCTATGACAAAGCAAAGTACACGACGGAGAAGGCCGAGAGTTCTTCTCCTTTTTCGTCATAGCCCAACATGCTAAATTTGTAAGCGGTCCATGATTCCAAGAGGCCAAACCCAAGTCTCCCCTCCGACTTGTACAGGGTGGTAGTATCCATAGAATTCGAGCAACATCATTGTTTCAAAACAAGGTGTGAGATATACTGAGGATTGTGTCAACAGGTCATGCATACATTTGGAGAAAGAGACATTTTAGGCCTTCTCTACATCAAGTCATTAGTATTAATCCTACCGAACATTATAGGCCACATAAAAGCTTAACCCTCTGGAGTAGCCTTGCAATCCGATAACAAAAAGTTAAGTTGTTGCCGTTCCCCTAAAAGCCGTTCTCGCCACTTGTACCCTCAAAATTAGGACTTACACCAAATCTAGTTCCTCACACTCGTGAGGTCATGCCCTCTCTTTCAATGAGCATATAGGTCTTTGCCTTTAAATCTCATCATCCAAAGGAAGTAAAGATAGTTTCCCTTGTACAGAGGAAATTTGTAAGTTGCCTTTGTAGTGCATGTACCAAATTTGAAAATGAGCAACCAAACGGCCTTCGTTTGAGTACATAAAAATATGTTACACATCCCTCACTATGAGCATTCAGTTCCAACATAACATCTTTATCAGCCTTGGAAATTGAACTAGACCACAGCTAAATAAAATTCAATGCCCTTTGCTTCTGATAGTTGTTCTCAATAAAGAATCTACAACAATTTTCAACACTTCATAATAGGCCTGAGCTCCAAGAGGCATCAGATTTTAGAACACTAATTAGTGAGTATCTCCATCAGATGCCATCTCCAAAAATTAGAGTTAATTTGAAAATCACTCAAAAACATGGGCCATATGATGTTTGTAAGCAAAGGGGTGTACAAATAATTTCTATATCATCATCAGTTGAGTGTATAAATTGAAAGCTACAGCTTTACACAGTGCGTGATAGAAGACAAAATCCCAGCTGCAGATAGTATAACTGGAATACCTCTGGCCACTCCGAATAATAGAACAGGACTGCTGAACAAGATCTACAATAGTGCATGTTTTTGTGTGATCATAACCAAGTCTAGCCTCTACATGAAGACGCTAAATAAACTTACCACAACTACGTTAAAGTGAATTACATAACACTAATCTCAAACACCTCTAAATAAATGAATAAATAAATAAAAAGCCTCGCCTTGTTATGGATAATAACAATTTTCCATGGTATTGACCGGACATATCAATCCCAGCGAAGTACCCTAAGAAGTACTATGGTTGAGCACACGTAGTCGCATTTCCTATGGGATGTTTCCCTTTACTTTTGGAAACTTGGTGAGCAACTTCATTAATTTAGTAAATAAAGCAACTATTCCACATTAGTCCAACCGAAAACCACCTCACAGTCTCATAGATAACACATAACCACCAACAAGATACTCGCATCAACTTAACTCGGTCAGCGCCAAATGCGACCATTTTCACCATTTTCTCACCATAACCTATGTTCTCCGTCTCTAATTTCTACCAAGTGCATTCTTGATAAAGGTGGTTTTGTCAAAATAAACGAAACCGTGTCGAAACAGGTCCATGAATTCTCCTCACAGATAGCAATACAATGCAAACTACTCAAACCAATCATCTCAATTATTAATTCAGCATGATCACCAAATAATCGAAGACATGAGCCATAATTCATAATTCAACAGCGTAAACAGTACAAATAAATGACAATTATCAGACAGACAAACCCTAAAATAGCAAAATTGCAAAGAATTGAGTTCGTCGATCAATTAAATTGGGGAATTTAGACGGAAATTGGAAAAATGGAGACGAAAAGTGCTTACGAATCAGGCGCGCAGACGCGAACGTCGTAAAGGTTGGTGGAGACGAGGACTTTAACCAATGCGCGCAAACCGGGGGCGTCGATTCCGTCGTCGTTTGTCACCATGATCGTCGGCCGAAACGCCATTGTTGTCGGTGGTGCTGGTGGCGGTTGTAAATGCTTTCTAGTGTAGTGCGGGAGTGGGGGATTTTTTTTTTTTTTTGGTTGAAGGCTGGCTAAGTGGCTCGTCTGGTGTTTGTGGTGGAGAGAATGTACTCGCGGCTAAGTTTGAAAATTTGGACAATTGCTCCGTATTTGATTGATTCGGTGAGCACATCCCCTACTATCCAGGGTGACATCCAACGCAGACAGTACAACAATATTACCGCTACAACTACTACTCGTACAACTACTCTACTATACGAAACTACTACTGCGCAAATAAAATTAAATGGCGGGCTAGGCCCAATGTACCGTGATGCTTAGAAACGATGAGAGTGGTCCAAATGAAATGTAAGAACCGGGAATCATCCAGCTCACAACCGGGAATCATCTCGCATCTCTCTTCAAGAGTTAACTCTCCATTTCGTTGAAACACACCAATATACGTGCTCTAAAGATCCGTTTAGAGTGATTAGGGAACCTGATATTCGTATAGGACGTATAGTGGTGTTTGTTACATTACTATTCACGCATTTCTCATATGAAAACTGGAAAAGTTTACAAAAGCTGGTGCGCGTCTTTTGGCTGGAATGAACGCCGAGTTCTTTCTTGGAGCGGCGCGGCAAGTGACGTACCGGAGGTTCGTGGTGGACCCGACTACGCAATCACCCCTGGTGTCGATGATGTTGGTCGGGACATCGATTTTCAGTATTTCATTTATCCGATGTCGTTGACTGTGACCGAAAACTATGCTAGGAGGGCGGATTGCATCTTTCGCTGCACCCTCGACTTACTGACGGCGGATCAGACGACGCTAACGGCATTCCCTCTGCTACTCGAGCTAACTTCCGAAGACAGTCTCGTGGGTTTTTCTAAGTACCACACTATATCGAATAAGATTCGCAATGAAGACGTTGACGACAAATGCATCAGACTACCGTCCTTTTTTGAGTTGGTCCTCCCGCATCAACCTGTCAATTCGACCCTGGGAATCGATCTGATGGTGGGTGCAAGAGCATTTCAGTTGAACTAACGAAGAGAAACAAGGTTAGTGCAGGCAAAGAGACGCACTTCCGAATACTGAAAAGGCCTAATTATTCGGAGTTCTTTGAGAAAAGCATCTTGAGAAGTGGCAGCAAGTTCTTAATTTGCCAACATCAAGATGATTCGCTCTCTTTTGTGCTTCTTCCGAACGAAGCAACAAATCAAAGGTAATTTACTTTCTACCTTGTCTTTGTTGTTTTTGGTTTTGGTTTTGGTTTTGGTTTTGGTTTGGTTGTTGTTGGCTGTTATTGGTTGTTGGTTGTTGTTGTTGTTGTTGTTGTTGTTGTTGTGTGTTTTTGATAATGATGATGTTGTTATTGTTGTGAGGAGTGTTTCATTCCTCTGCGATTTCATGCCCGTGTTAAAATTAGGGGTGAGCAAAAAGACCCGACCCGCTTTAGCTACCCGATCCCGTACCCGAATTTCGATACCCGGTTTTTCCGGGTATTAACCGGGTCGGGTACCCGACCCGCTTTATTGCATATTAATTAGGGTCGGGTATGAAATTTAAAAATAGCTTATCGGGTACCCGGTCTGTACCCGATTTACTAATTTTGTGAATAAAAATCCTTTTAAACTTAATGTTAGAGGCCGGAACAACTCATTGATTTGTGAATTTAATAGAACTCCGTCACCCGACTCACAAGTGCACAAGCATTGTACTTCATTCGCATAACTATCAACTTATGCGCCATTGAATATTGACAATTTCAACTTGAAAACTAAGAAACTCCGGGTACGGGTACCCGAAATTAGGGTACCCTATTTTTCGGGTACCCGAAAAGCGGGTATCCGGTTTATTTCGGGTCGAATACGGGTATCACTTTTTAGCAATTTTGAAATTGGGTACCCTGTTTTCGGGCACCCGAAAAATAGGGTACCCGGTTTTGCTCACCCCTAGTTAAAATGTTTATCTAATGATGGATGGGGTTTGTAAGGTGACGATGAGTACGAGGGAGTTTGTTGTTTGAGTTTAATGGTGTATGGATTGTTTGCTATGTTCTCTTTAGGGTTTGTTGTTTCAGCATTCGCCTTATTTGGCTTGGTCTTCCTTGAACAGCTATGTCTCTGTGAACAACCATAAAGTTATGAAGATGGTCTCTACCAATTTTTAAGTGCTCATTTCATGCTCCTTGTATCGGTTTTTTACCCGACTCCCCATTCCCCTTTGGTTGCAACCTCTGGGTGACATTAACGGAATCTAACAGCAGAATTTTATGATCGTAGCCATTTAGTGTGACACCCTCTGTTTCTTCTAAGAGTACTTGCTCTCATTCTGATTGCCGTGCAATTTTGCTTGCTAGCAATTTTTTTCCTGCTTTCTTCCATGAGTCCATATATGCAACCCCGTCTTCTTTCTTACTTACATTTCTCAGCAAAGATGTTTCACCACAGTCCATGGTAGTTAAAAGCATTACAGTTATCATTACTATTGACTAGCATAGTTCACTAATTGTGGCGTCAACTAATGATGTGTAGACGCACCTTGTTATTATGCTATTATTATGTTTCCTTTTGCTCACCATCTATTTTTTTTTCTGTTATGTTACTTGAACAACAAATAATTAGTTTGCCGTCTATTTCAGAAAAAATTGAATTGACACTGGCCGCTCACCCCTCCTTTCCTCAGCATAAGCTGATTGCATTCATTGTTCTTGATGGCTGGGTGAGGGTGATGAGGATGTATACAACCCTACCAATGCGTCTAACACTGTACTCCCACCTTGGATTCTCTTCGGAAAGTAAGTTGTTGTTGCCCTTTGTAATGTTTATGTGTCTAGTTCGGTGTTTTCTGTTATTGTTAAGTTACCGTTGGGACAAATGAGGGATGATTGTCTTGGGCATAAGCTTATGAAGTTTTCCTTACCCTGTAGACTGCTCCTAAGAGGTGGAGAACGCTGAAATCCCATTGTGCAGCCGTGGGTCTCCCTACTGATGGTGATGTGGGGGATTGTCAAGCGGGTCATATGACCATTGGTGCGGGGCGAGTCTTACAGCGAGAGTGAGTTTCTATCTCTACCTTATTTCATTGGCGTTTGGTGTTTTATGTCATTGACCTTTGGTGTTATTATTGTGTCTGTTGTTGTTGGAAGACCATCGGCTACCTACTGTTCTCCTGATCTTTTTAATGGCGAAGATTTCAATTATCTACAGGGGTCGTTTGCCACCGGAACCTTGCATCTTATTGGGATGTCGAGTTCCGGTGATGTAGACCACCGCTTGGAACAACTACAGGTATGTACTTGCTGCACTGTTTTTGCTTGCATGTTGTTGAGTGTCATTTTCTTAACCTTGCTTCTTTCAGTTTTTGTTGAAAGGCACTTTTGATAATGGTGCCAAGAAGATCTGCGTGCACATCCTTACAGACAGCTGTAACATTTTGGATGGCGACTGTTTACGCCTTGTGGAAGCTCTTTAGAAATGTTTGAAAGAGCCGCGCGGCAAGGATATAGATGCTTCATTTTATGGTAATTTTTTTATATTAATCTTTTTATGTTCGACCCTTCATTTCAACTTATGGCGCTTAACAACATAAACGGTAATTCAAAAAACATTTATGGTAAATAAAAACAAAAGAACTTATGGCTTTAATTACATGTAACGATCTTTCTATATAGATTATGTTTCCAATGACAACGCTCATATGATATGACCACTCATTAGCTCAAGTATGACTCGATATTTTCTAAAAAACGATACAGTTTTAAAAGTAACTTCATTTAAAAATAACTTATTGATTTTCATAGTCAATTAAATTCAAAAGTAGCATAGCAAACTTTCAAAGTAACAACTACATGGTCTTATGAGGAGGCAATCTCAAACTAGAATTACTATAGCTATTATTTTCCTATCAATTCAAAATTTAAACATTAAATTTATTCCTCTAATAGTAATTAATCTTAATAAACATAAAATATGTACTTTAATAACACTTTCAACAAATGTTCCCTTGGTCTGTTGAATATTTTATATTCGTTTGTAATTTCTCGTACATATTCAAACAAAATATTAAGAATCCAAAAGAACGGAGAAAGTATATTCCTCCTTAACCCAACCAAATAAATTTCAATCCCATCACGCTAAAATGCTTAGTGAACAGTCTGGAGACATGAACTTGTGACCTACATGCTCCAAATCTCAAGCTCAAGCTCAAGCCAACTTCTGAGTTGTGGTATGAATCAGTAGTTATAACAAACTTATCTCCTCTTGCATCTATTCCTAGGTAGCACAAACACCTTCACTCTCTAGTGACTTTGTGACAAGAGTCTCCACACCTTGCCCCACATTTGTTTTGTCTGGTGTATCACTTGTTTGATGTTCGCATCGTGCCTTTGTAAGATTCATATATTTGTTTCAGTACGATCTAAATCATGTAGAGTTATTTTTTTGTAGAGTTCATAGAGTCTACTATATATAAAGAATAATATCAGATACAATTGAAATCATACCAAGTAATGCTTCACTATATCAAATAAACTAATACATGGCATAGCTATCTTTAATTTCAACTCTATCCTGACTCGTTTTCGTAGTACCTAAATTCGACGCATGATGCTACCCACTGAACTCCGAACTAGGTAACAAATCACCTTTATTTTTATCCTTCGCATATCCACCTAACATGTCCGTTTAAATGCCTAATATATCCGTATAGTATCCGTGTCACTATTTCAGTAGTACCTGCGTCTCTATCTTGATTTGTTCGAACATGAAGTGAATGGGGCAATTGTATAAGATTTCAGCACTAACCCTAAATATCAAAGATATTGTATGGTCCAAAAATGAATAAAAACCGCATCCATGATTGGACTTTCATCCATAAACCACAGCAGCTTCACTCACAAGTCACACACACACACAACAAGAAGTCCATTTCTATCCACATTTACGATAGCGCGCAAACACTGGGGGGGTCTCATCTGAAAACGAGATTATATGCGCACATGCCTTGTTGTCTTTGTCCCCCTCTACTCCCCCTACCCCTGTTGTACACATACCTTGTCCTTTTTCCTCTTTACCTCTCTCCTCTCTCTTCTTCACGAAAAAACGCCACTCTTTCTCCTCTTCTTTCTTCCTTCTCCTTCACATCACAAATTCCTTCATTTTTTTTCAACATTTTTACTCTCATTATTCTTGTTTTTAGTATTATTAATGAATTAAATTAAAATCATTTCATTTTCATTCTTGTCCAATTCTTTAATATTTATTATTTCTTGGGTAGATTAGTCATATTATTCTCACCCTCCCCTGCATTTTTTTTGATCATTTCTACAATTCTTACCCCCATTTTTAACAACAATCCATTTTTTTCCAAATTAATAATCTTTGATTTTTTTGGGTTTATAGAATTATAACTAGTTTTGACATTTTGTAAAGAAGAAGGGAATGAATGGGTTTGGTTTGATTGATCATGATTCTGATGAACTTTCTCAGTATGTTGAGGTTGATCCCACTGGTAGATATGGAAGAGTATGCCTCACACTTTCTTTCCCCTCCTTATCTTATTCATCTTGATATATTCATGTTGTTATACGTGTCGATTATCCTCGTACTCAAAGAAATCGTTTTTGTTTTGTTTTGTTTCAGTACAACGAAATTCTTGGCAAAGGTTCATCAAAGATAGTGTAAGTAGCTTCACGATTACGATTTCGGCTTCTGTTTTTTTTATTGATGTTGTGTTTTGTTTTGGAATTGATTTCGAGAATGTTTTGTTATTGGGTGCGCAGATATAGAGCATTTGATGAATATGAAGGGATTGAAGTGGCATGGAATCAAGTTAAACTTACTGATTTTCTACAAAGACCTGAAGATCTTGAAAGACTTTACAGTGAAATTCACCTGCTCAAAACTTTGAAACACAAGAATATCATGAAGTTTTATACATCTTGGGTTGATACTAACAACAGAAACATCAATTTTGTCACGGAAATGTTCACCTCTGGTACTCTTAGACAGTAAGTCCCCCACTCATAAATTTCGTACATGTCAGCTAGCTTAGTTGGTAAAGTCGTTTGTGTTTTTTTATCGTAGAATTCTGTTATGGGGATTTGATGTGTGAGTTTTGGGATTGCTTATTGGGAATGGTTGATGTGTTGACATTGGTTTTCGGCCCGGTGATTATAGGTATAGATTGAAGCACAAGAAAGTGAACATTAGGGCAGTAAAGCAATGGTGTAGACAGATCCTAGAAGGGTTGTTGTATCTTCACAGTCACGACCCACCGGTGATACATAGAGATCTTAAATGTGACAATATTTTCATTAATGGGAATCAAGGAGAAGTCAAGATTGGGGATCTTGGGTTGGCTGCCATACTCAGGAAATCTCACGCCGCGCGTTGCGTTGGTAAGTTTGAGCTGTCTAATTTAATCATTGATACTGTGTCAGATGATGATGTTAATTATATGGGAGGACCATATATTGGACCAATAGTTTGCATTTTATTAATCCTAAGTTCCATGATCTCTCATCTTGAAGTTATCATTGAGGCAATTTTTACTTTTGTTTGACATTTCACACATAGATCCATGGGAAAATTATTGTGTTTTGCCACTTGGGGAAGCAATCATTTACGTTATGATTGGTAATGAGAAATGAATGGCTTTTCCATGATGTTAGCAAGATTTAATAATTGCGGTTTCGTACTTCAGGCACACCGGAATTCATGGCTCCTGAGGTATATGCTGAGGAGTATAATGAATTAGTTGACATTTACTCCTTTGGGATGTGTGTGCTCGAAATGGTTACTTTTGATTATCCGTACAGTGAATGCACACACCCTGCTCAAATCTACAAGAAAGTCGTTTCTGTAAG
>JBBYHQ010000016.1:4360589-4381896 GCA_038382645.1 Spergularia azorica
AGACACAACAAATAATTTCAATTAATTAATTACTCAATAATTAATTAACCAATTATTTATTTGGAAATTCTCCAACATTAAAGACCACTAATGAAACTGTCCAAACAGAGGCCATTTTCTAATTAGACACTTTCTCATTAATCCTGAAGAGCATCAAATTCATCAAAAAATTAACCAGTTTATTATTCCAATATTACTTTAAATTGTTCCACAATATTATGAGACATAGCATGGTGACAAAATCACAGTAACCTTATTCTATCATATAGTTTATTTATTACCTGGAACATTGCAAACTGGAGCAAACGAAGTAGAAATGCAGGTACCGAAAACCAAAAATAATCTTCTGAGATTGGTTGTGGTAGGTTCCATTGCGCCGTTAGAAGCCGGTTACTCAGTTTCACCAAGATTATTTGCAATTTAGTGCCAACTACTAAAATAAACTGAAATTATAGAATTAGATTATATATATGATAAGATTAACAAAATCACCAAAAACGATTAGTAACATTCAAAAAACAAAACAAAAACAAACTTCTCCTTGGAATTCTTAAAGAATAGAATTGCGTGAATTAAGTAGATTCTCAGCTGTGTTTTTTATGATTCATTCTCTCTTCTAATCTCAATGGTAGTAAAGTTTTTACACACTTACCAGCAAAGGAAGGTGGGCAGCCCAGAAAAGAGCGTGGAATCCTGCAAAAGTGACATCATGAAAAAAAAAAAAGCAAGGGTGAGGTTTTTTCAAAATTAGTCAAATAGGTTAAAAGAAACAATGAAATCAAGTATGTGATTTACCTCTTTTAACGTTCAATATCAAGAAACATGCCGCTATAAACCATGATAACAGTCCTATTCCGACCACGATGATGAAATCATCTTCTAGTGATCTTTTGATGCGGTCTTGGAAATCAAAACTAGCCGGAGTCTGATAATTCTAAATAAAACAACATTGAAAAAAAGAGTTAGTAATTCCAATTCAAAAATATATAATAATAAAGAGACAATTTTTTACCAAAGTTATGACGTTCATTATGCAAGGAAACTACCCATGGCTCATGTGAAAGCGAAGGAGGGCAACAAAGTTTGCGCAATTCAAATTCAGAGTTTCAAGTGCTTTCGCAGTTTCGCAAGATTAGAAGACATTAAGATCAAATTGTCTATATAAAAGGAAACAACTTACCATAATGTAACCTCTTCTGAAGATCAGATAATCTTCTAGATGTATTGATCCCCAAAGATGTCGCTTGAGGCATTGCTACAAGAGATGTAAAGTTGGAAGGCAAGTTATGTTATGTTTATGCTTTAAATGTAAGAAAATTTAAAATGTGCTAGGAAATAAAATAATCTTTTACCATGTAAAATCTAATCCTTACCCTAAAGTGAACTGGTACTCGAACTGGTGTTTGATGTGGAAACCTCAAGTAAAAGGGATCTGTAACATTTTCAAAGTACATTGTTAGGATAACTAATACAAGGTCAAGTTAGTATCACGCTCACGCAGGGTAATAAAATTTACATACCTGTAAGCGCTTCTCGCTCCCACTCCCTCCACCATCTAATCTGAAAAACAAAGGACTAACCCATGGAATCGGAATGATTTCAAAATAATTTGAAATGTTTAAAAATGCTAAGACCATTTTAAGACATGTTACAGATATACAGACATTACCTTGAGCTTTGCAAGCGAAACAACCATGGCCGAGATCAAGGGATATGAGACCGCTAGAAAGAATATTAGGATATGTAGTTGATGTAGAGCCTCAATCGATATAAGTGGCTCATATCCCTGTTACATAAAAAAGTTAACATTATTAAGAGAAATGAGTTCTTTTAACGGTTAAATACAACAAATGATCGATGCAATGGCTTAACAATTGATGACACATAACATGTTTATATGGGCTGCATATATAAACTTCAAGTTTTGTCAATGTACTTGATTCACTGTAAAAACTAATACACTTTACTTACATACATATATGTGGAATTGTTCAAATTCTAATAAACTTAACTCTCTTTATTATGTTCCTTATCAGTAGGACTGACACAACTTGAAAGTTTTGCTTACAAGCCATGACAGAAAGGAAGTAAGGAACTTCACTTATACTTACTTGCTTATTCTAACTTCTACCTTTAAATGAGCGACAAAATGCAAACACGATATCGATCAACGCAATATCTTGGTGAAGAAAAACTTATGCACAAAAGGTTTGTAGGATAATTTTCTTAACTCCTTGCAGGTGCCACGATGATCTTCCTCACGAAACACGTAATTTTCACAAGGGAGCATGGAGTGAGCGATGTGTGCAGGAACACAAGTCGATAAGTGCTCCATGACAAGAGAAATGCCGAGGGCAATAACACCCATACTCGTAAACTCTGGAATAACAAAATAGCTTAACTTCAATAGCAGAAAACGCCATATCAAAGTGCAATAAAACTACATCAAGTTGGACCACCAGAGATGGACTTAATAGTGGCGGAGGACTAACAATTTTTGCCTCTCATAAAACCTTCATGTGCTATTTCCTCTAGCTAACTTAAAAATATTTCAGTGTCCATCGTCACCTAACTCTGATATCGACAATTCAAATAATCAGGTGACCTTGGATTCAGTTAGGGTGATTTCGGCTGGAAATATGCCTAAGTTTGTGAGGTTTCTCAGGTTTGTATGTTCATGTTTCAACTTGCACGCTGCTTATCCGGTTTGATTTTATTGAAATATTATTGAAATATTATTGAAGCCTTTAACCAAGACTCTTACCTTCTTCGACTT
Source organism: Spergularia azorica (assembly GCA_038382645.1). Lineage (NCBI taxonomy): Eukaryota > Viridiplantae > Streptophyta > Magnoliopsida > Caryophyllales > Caryophyllaceae > Spergularia > Spergularia azorica. The sequence goes on from JBBYHQ010000016.1 coordinate 4,363,366, forward strand.
TTTCCACGATTCTGAGTAGACCAATCTCGGTTCCTTCTTTCCAAATACTGAAATCATAAAAGCAAAAAAAAACAAACACTATCATCTTCATAATCACTCCAAGTATTGGTACAAAACAAATTTTTTTTAACAAAAATCGAATACTAACCTCCGTCAGAAGTCGAACTAATTTCTTTAAACAGATTGCCACCAAAACCATCCCCAGAAACACTGACCCAAACACCCAGGTCGGTGTCCTGTCGAGAAGTTTCGCTTCCATTTCCACCAAATTTCAATTTAACTGATTAACACAACACCAATAGAACATTAGAATATCCAAATTCAGCTCGCTCATCATCAAATCAAACTTAAATTGAATCAAACAATAACCAACTTAACAACATAAATCCAACATAACATAATAAAGAGAAAGAATCATAGGATAAAACAAAAATAATAATAAGATACGGAAAAAAATTACATTTCTTAATAATCCAAGGAGTAGGTATCACCATAATTGTAGTCTCCATTAATGGAGAACTGGGAAGAAAATTGCAGAGGAGAACAGAGGACGAAAATGGCAAAAAAATTTATTTCATGTTTGAAACAAGTCGCATATATACTGACACGGAGGATTCTGTTTCAGTTGCAAGAATGTCAAGCCAATCACGGTGATTAGAATAGCCTATTCTAATCACAGATTTTGGTGAATCCTGGCCGTTGATCATCATCAATCATCATCCCACCTTATTTGTTAAAATATTCCCCACCTATCCATCTCCCAACCCGTCAACACCCACATTTTCTCTTTCCAGAATATCCCCACCCGTTACCTCCACCGCCATCACCACCGCTATCACGGCAAATAAAAGCGGGCCCACGCCACCTACACTTCCCTTCCGCCACCATTACAAGTACATGAATTGTTGTATTTTGTTATATTATGAATGATTTCTTATATGATATGATTTTGTTATATGATATGAATTTTGAATTTAATTTTTATCAAGTTACATGATTTGATTGGATAACTTACAGATTTTGGAATGTAATTTTTGGTGTTCAAATTCGCAATTTTAATGTTGTGGGAATTTCGGTGACAAATTTCAATTGTATGGACACTCTTGTGTCATTGTATGGACAGTCTATTTCTTTGGTATTGTGGTATTGTGTAGTGCGCAATTTGGGGGTTTCGACCCCGGTTATGCATTTCAATAATATTGGAGATTTAGTATGTATGTCTCCGTCTCCAATATTATCAATTATGTTACAATTGAACTTAAAACTACGTAAGATTGTGTTTCTTGGCGTGTCCAATTTATTGTTTCGCAACAATTAGGTGGGTTTTGCCGATGGTTCTTTGGCTGCTCCTGCTTATTTGCAAGACTGTCTCGTGATATCTTATTGGATGTTACTGATTTGGGCTTCATTTCTCTACTACTTGGGAACGTTTACAGTGCTACTAGAGCTCTGGAACTTAAACATTGACTTGCGACGTTGAATAGTTTTGATGATTTTTTGGTGGTTAATGTGTTACATTCTATACAGTCGCCTGTTCCTGATCATGATCTTATTGAGTAAATTGTCACACGTACCCGTATCATGCAAATTTATGTGGATGTGTAGTTTAGTGGAGTCGTGTTTTCTTTGAAACCAAGATATCTAAAGTTGTGATCTTCACATGACCAATTGAATTGTTATAAAATGATCTTGATTTGAGTTAAGCCCATGACTTACTGCTTGTGGAGTTTGTTTACATATGACTAATAGTTTTGTAGCATGAAGGGCATTCAGTATCAACAACTAATAGGCTAGGCTAGTGGCTGAGGCTAACACGTTTTATGTAAATCATTGCAGTAATAAACATGAGGAGTGCTCTCTTTGTAGATGGGGGACTTCCTCCGAATGTATTCCAATTGGTGCGGAACCCTAAGGATGGTGAGCGAACTTTTCGATAAAAGCACCAAGCTATAATGTTTATTCCTTTCCTTCATCACATGTCATGAATCTTTGGTTCCAGATGTAACCTACATATCTTTTTCGGGTTTTTGTCTTACAATGTTTCCCTTATTCTGTTGCCTTTGAAATACTTCTCTTTACTTGCCACAACCAAAGGGAACATTGCTTATATGCTTTTTGTGTTTACATGACAGTCAAATTACAATCGAGACATCAGTCAATTCAATTTCCTAGTGAAGCAAGACTTAGCCGCAGACAATTATGTAGTGTGACTTCATGGCTTACCTTTCTGACCTTCAACCACAGTATACTATTAAAATCAGTGAGAGCAGAAGATAAAGCACATGATCAAGAAAAAGATGATAGCATAATTGGCTCAGTCAAGTCGTTGTTTGATCCTAATGAGATAACAAAGTCAGGAAAAGTGTTGCCAAAAGCTTTTTTAAAGTCTGCCAGGGAAGTTGTGAAGACGCTTCGGGAATCACTTGAGGAAGATCCAAATGATATGGCCAAATTTAGACGAAATGCTGATGCTGCCAAGGAATCTATTCGAGACTATTTGAGCAACTGGAGAGGCCAAAACACTGTTGTCAAAGAGGTAAATGCTTATATGACCTATAGTCTTCTTAGTAAAATGGAAATTTTAGTTTGCAGGTGTCTTTGACTTGTTTTCGCCATGGCGATTCATATTAGCGACTGCAAGTCATTTGGGGCCAGTGTTTTTTTTGTTACTTGTTTGCTAGATTTTTAACAGAATTGTTATCTCTATTCCCACATCAAGCGTCTTCATGTTTTCACTATGCTTTGCTTTTACTGATATTTATGAGCAGTATATATTTCCCAATTTGATAGGTGAAAACAATACTAGCACTCTCAGTGCTAACATAGGGGATCATAGAGCCTCACCCACCAACCTCCCAATGAGTAATAGTGATTTAGTGTATATTGTTGAGCGCCCCTTCAACTTCTTCTGTTCCCATTCCTCATTGTTAAGGCTGTGTTATTCTTTCTAACAGTGATGGAGTAGTAATTTCATTGAAGGAAAGTAAAATTTCATTGTTTAGATACCTTTCTACATAGAGAAACCGAGCTAGTCTAATCTTAGCAGTACGAACAGGTGAAACAGTACAGCTAGGGAAAGAGTTCTTCCTTTTCCAAATACCTGTAATTGTACTATGTACATGGATATAAAGCCTAATTAGAACAACCAGCAGCTTCGATGTGAGAAATCTAACATGAGTGATTGCTTGAGTCTATCTTCGACGTCCATTTACCTGTATCTCCATACGCATGTTCAGATTACTCACCTAAGCATTGTTAAATGTGTCCCTTGGAGAACCTAAGTTTACCTTGAGACCCTGATATCAAGTTGAAGTCCCTTATTCGTAGAGTGCACATTTTTTATCTGATGGGTATATAGTCCTATGGGAAGTTATTGCTTACCTATACACCTGAATCAAGAGTGTGGAAATGTAAACAAGGTGACAAAGCAGACACTGGAATCTTGTTATTCACTTGAACTTTGAGCCACAATGGACCACAGTTTTTGATTTTGTAAAGAAGAGCTCCGTTTGTGCCTTAGCATATCACCTTTCTGTATATGTGATAGGGATTGTAATTATTTATGAGGTAAATTTGAAATATTTTCCTATGTGTTTATGTGTCTTTGTTGTTATGTGAAATTTTGGAGCCTCAAGGGAAAAATTGTTTTCTTAGGTGTATAAATTAACTTCAGATAAACATCTTAGGATATATCGTCTACAACCCTGCTATCCTTTCCAATACTGCTACACTACTTATTTGCTTCTGATAGATTGGTTGTTCACAGGAATCTTATGTTGAGCTGGAGAAAGCATTTCGATCTCTTGCCAAGTTTTATGGAAAGGCAGGGCCGTCAGCCCCGCTCACTGATGATGCCAAATCGGAAATACTACATCATTTAGATACGGCTGACCAATTTTTGTAGAATCACAAACTTAGTACATAAGTGTACCAGGTTCTGTCAGCTTACATGATTCACTGTAACGCTTTAATTACTTTACCTAAATAGTACATAATTGTGGAATTTGATTTTCTTGGCTGAGTTGAAAAATTTGATAATGGCTTTGCAACATGAAGGATAAATGACTGTTTGCATGGGGGGCAAAAAAGAAAAGTACCAAATAAAGGGCTAGTCACAGAGGATATAACACGTTTTATGCAAATCATTGCAGTTATAAACTTGAACAGTACTGTCAGTGTGGATGGTCGACCTCCTCTGAAGGGGTACCTATTGGTGCAGAACTCCATCAAAGATGTCAAAGATGGTGAGGTAATTAACTTTTCTTTGAAAGCATCAGCACTGATGTCTATAACTCTACACCATTCCTTGGCTCAGTCAAGTCATTGTTTGATCCCAATGACATAACAGTCGGGGAAAGTGCTGCCAAAAGCCTATGTGAAGTTAGCTAGGGAAGAAGACTCTTCAAGAATCACTTGAGGAAGATTCAAAGGATATGGGCAAATTTCGAGAAAATGCAGATGCTGTGGAGAAGTCTCTTCGGGACTATTTGAGCAACTAGAGAGGCTGGAACACTGTCATCAAAAGGAAAATATTCTACAACGCCATTTCCCTGGAATTTAGAAATTTGTTTACTTGTATTTCTCACTTGTTATCATCGGGACAAAGGTCTTTTGTTTTTCTGCCCAAAGGTTTTTGTGCTGAGTTTTAGTGTATTTATGAGCACTGTTCATATTTCATCTAATGAAAACAACTCGCTATCTCATGGCAATTGTCGTGGATTGTAGATTCTCATAAAGAAAGGCTAAGAAGTTTTTGAAGGCTGTTGATGTATTATGGATTAGAGGCTAATTATTCATAAACTAGATGTTCTCAAGTAGTAAGTCCCAGAGTCAATCTTCTGAACTCTTCAACCGGGGATTTAAGTACTTTTGATTGGGGCTGGCACAGTCTCAGTTTTGGTTTTAGCTAGATTAATGCAGTAAGATGGACTTCAAAAGATATTCTTGCCTATTTTATTTGTTCTGAGAGGTCCTTAACTTGAGGATCTTGTTGACATAAATTTAAGTGGTAAGCTAAAAGATGTTAGCTCTTACCAGAAACTGAGTAGCGTTAGACCAGTTTTGTTTTCTGTTTTGTTGGTATCTGTAAAGTCAGAGAAAAGAATTGCGTAAGCTGCCTTGGCGATGTTTTATTTAAGAAAAAAATAAAATCGGCCTTCCTTCATTTGGGTGATTTGGCTATCTTGTTTTCCCTACTCCACTTTTTCACTCCGCCGCACATTGAAAGGTTCCATAGGATGATTCATGTCTTCAAAAGTTATTTCTTTCGGCATCATGATATGGGCTTACCAATCACAAAAGTAGTAACTTGCAGAGAGCGGGTAATTTCATTGTTATTCATAAGTGGCCTTTAACTGCTTCTGTTCTCATCCTTCATCCTTAAGGCTTTTTTGTTTTAGTTGACAATAAGAAAGTAATAATGTTCTTGAATGTAAGTAAAAACTTTATTGTGTAGAATGTGGATACCTTTGTATACATAGAAGCCTAGCTAGAAGTAGTATTAATTGCTACAGTGGGAACCAGCTCGGAAAAGAGTTGTCTTCTCAGTAATGCCTGTGATTGTACCATATACATGAATAGGGGAAGTCCAAAGCCTATGTGGAGGTGCTGGGATGTGAAAAATCGCGCATGACTGATTGCATGAGTCTATGATTAAGCGTCGTCCATGTTATATGCTACCAAAACTTGTCATACGGTCATACCCGTCTTTTTGCTTCGGCATCCTTTTCCTCCCGTTTGTTTCAGAACTTTATCATAAAATTTCCTCCCCTGGAACTCCCTGGTGAGTGGTGACAACAGAGGACAACCCGGCCTTGAAGGATAAGCGACCTTTACTTTACAGAACCGTACATCTTGGATCTTCTTTATTGTGCTTGTCGTGCTGGTACTGCATATGTTCACCTTACATTATTCACTAAAGCGTTGTGAACTGTGTTTATTCGAGAACCCAACCAAGTCAATAAGTGTTGAAATGATAAATAAGGTTAGGGAAGAATGGAGACTGGTTTAGTGAGGAATAGCTAAAACTAGAAATGGATGTTGTGGTTCACTTGAAGTTTGAGCCACATTTTTAGATGTTGTAACGAAGAGCTCTAGGCAAAAAGAAATGAAATAGGCATCCATGATTTCTGATTTGATGAACCATGTAAGTCCATGGTGCTTGTTGTCATGTTCTATGTCTATAAGCTTATTGTCTGTAAACCCTTTCTGAAATGTCATTCTTTCTCTTCTATTAAAGTACTATTTGTAAACTGTTCATACAAGGTTTAGACTATTTAATTCGTATGCTTTTGCGTTGTTTAATTTACGGTTGACCCTCTATTCACTTGTGTAGTTCACAATCAAAGTGCTATTCACTTGTGTAGTTGTGTAGATGGTATATATATCATTACTAATTTACCATCTTGAATTACTATATTTCCCACGGGTTTGTTAAAAGATTCTTCTCCTGTATCGTATTGCTGACTTGTGGGTTTGTGTTATGTGTGATTGTGAAATCTGGCCCTTGTGTTAGTTTGCCGCAGTTTGCTGAAGGGCGTGGTTAGCCTTTTGTGCAAGAAGAGCAGTGCTTTATTAAGAAATCTAAATTGCTATTGCAGTTATATTAGATCATACAGATTAGGGTTTTCCTTCTTTTAACTAATGTCTACAAGAGTTGCATCTTTCCTCATTCCTACTAATATGTTCTGCAGATTCCACAAGGAAAGGCAAAGCAACTTAGCCAGGGAGCTGACCAAAGGAATCAGAGAACAGTTTTTAATTATCAGGTACTCCATATGCTGATCTTCTCACATATTTTAATTTAGGTTGTCTGGACTTTTGATAGTTTTGGCAACATTATCTCTATGTTATCAAGGCTAAATTGCTCAATACAAGAGCAGTCGAAAAGGGTAAGTCCTTCTCAAGAGCAGGCAAGGGATTCATTTGATCACGTGTTATCCTTTTTTATGGTTTACATCTTCGTCTTCATGTGTTCCTCTCATATATCCTCTTGAGAAAAACTCGAGTTTCTGAAATGTGTGTGATTTGGTTCAATAAAATTGGTGTATGTAGATAAGATGTGATCATGTGAACAACCATTTGGCTTGCTCTGATTTCGTTTGGTTTTTGAATGGGCTAAGATCTGGTTTCAGAGCTGATAAAGTGGTTCTGTTCATTTGTATTCTACTTTGCTTTATCAATTTTGTTGTGATGCTTCACAGGTAGGATGTTCATTAGTTAACTTGATGAAGTAGAACCAGTTGTGGCCAATGATTTTCAGACGAAGTCCACAAGTTGATGGATTTTGCCGCTCATCATTGATCACTGTGAGTGCAGAAAGAAGAGGCTGAGAGAATTACGGATGCCCCCTGTCTGGTATGTACAAGATAACTACGGATGCGGCAGTTGGTGTGATGGGACTTTGGGTTTCTGTGGTGGTGAGGAATGATTGTATTGAGGGATGTGCAGTAGCATCTAAGAGGTTTGAATGCGAATGGAGTCCAACGATGGCAGAAATAGCAGCGGAACTGTACGGTCTACAAACTGCTAAGAATAAGGGACACAAGGAGGTATAGAGTGACGCAAAGATCCTAGTTTTGGCTCTGCAAAGTGAGCGTAAAGATCGCAGTATCGATGATTTCCTGTTCTTTGCCAAAAAAAATAAATAAATAGAGGATTTCCTGTTGGATGACAGTAGTTTACTTGTGTCTTATATTTTGATGATTTCATTTGCTCGCATGTAAAACGCACCAGAAATACAGTACCTCGTACATGTAAAGAACTCGTCTTTGTAAAGAACTTTTCAACGTAAATTCTTTTCCTTGCAGATTTGGGGGACTACATTTTGCTTACACCTGTTTTACCCAGAAAAAAAAAAACCCTCTACTTGGTATATCGTTCTGGGTTGTCAACGTAACGCTCGACTCCTGCACTCTCACCTGTACAGGACGCTCGTACCAGACGCCAAAACATGAGCAAGTACTTCCAACAATAATTTGAAATACTTTTTATAATATTTTGAAATTTTCAATTTTATGATATGAAAAGCGTCACGTATCTATCATTATGAATGAAATGTCTATCTACACTTTTGACCATAAATGATATTTATGCCACGTGGCCTGGCCGATGGCCTTACTAAAGTCGGTGAACGTGGTCGTTGCTTCTAGTATTGTTAAGCCATTAGACGGCCTAGTGCGCGTAGATGTTAGTCGTACCATTTCGATAAGAACACGTAATTTTGATTGTCCTTTTCGAGACAATGTCTCCATACCAGCCTATTGTAAGAGGCTTACATGAAACTTCCGTAACATTTAATTAAGCATCCTTTTGAGATTGACTCTAAAAATGGAGGGTATTTTTGTGAAAGTGGAGTTGCTTGTAAGAGTTCGTTTTTCGAATGTTAGTGGTGGATAACCGTGGCCATTATAAACATTGTCCGATATGATTGACGTAGGCTGTGCATATTTTCATTCCTTAGTTTCGTCTGCGGCTGTCTTGGACACGTTAGGGAGCGATTCATTTGAGATGGGGTGTCGGAATTATTCTCCTGATTTCATTGGTTTCATTCCTAAGGGCTCAATGGGTCTAAAGGATGTCGAAAACTTTGAATTTGTAAACATTTTAGTGTTACGAATAACATTATAACGACAACAGGATTGGTGGAATGTACGTAATTCATGTGAACGTCGTAAATGAATTAAACAGATAACAAGAATAACAAACAAAAGTGGTAATTAAGACCGTAAAGATCGAGTAATTATTCTCAAGGAGGCTGGCTTATAGCTTATTCATAAGTGTAATAACCTACGTACGTATGCATGGACATGAATAAAGATTCAAGGCCAGTTATGGTGCTTCCGCCAGCCATCTTCATTATCACATCTGAAGAAGATACCGTCACTTTGAACCTTCCACAATGCTTGATGGGCGCATCGTACGCCCTCACGCTTTGCAAGGAAGGCTTGGAAGTTATCGACCTTACCATTCCAAGTCAACTGGCAATTGAACTTAGTCGTTTCTCTCAAATTAATTCGGAAATCCCATTTATAAATTTGCCCAGGCTCCGTGGTTTGTACGCCAATATCATTTTCAGTAGATTTGCAATCTATTATGAGCTCCGTCGGCCCTAGGGAGGCGAGGAGTCCATTATCTATCGCAACAAGCATATGCTTGAGTGCTACTTGTCCGTTGCTCGACCTTGTGAAAACGCCGAGTAGGGTGATTAGTATTGAGAGGATCATAATGCGGTTTGATGCCATACTCTCTGTAGCATAAGAGCGCAGCTTAGAGCAAGGGAAGATTTGTGATACTAGCTATAGGGCTGGATTTTTATGAAGGGTAAGGGAGAATAGATGTGCCCTTTTTATATGTAAATTTACGTACATAGCAAAACGCAATAATAATAGCTAGGGTTTGAACGTACATAACAAGTTTCTTAAAAGCTAATAATAATTTTCCTTTCAAAGCTTGAACAATAATAAAGGATGGTAAATATACTATAACTATAGAGCTTGGCACAGCTAGCTAAGGTAAGTAATTTTTTTTTCCTTGATTTACCTTATTAGTATATACTTAGTACTAGTAAAGGATGGTAAATATGCGTAGTAGCTATTTTCTTGAAAGTTTTTCTTCCAAATTAAGATATTAAGTAGCTGAATAAGGGAATCACGTAAATTATGAGATGGGATCACATCAAACTTTATATCGTGCGTGAAATCACACTACAATAATTAAATGGAAACGATTATTAGCAAATATGTAATTATGAATAATTGTATAAAGAAATAATTTCACATGCATAATGAAATGCGATCTGATGAAATTATGGGACAATAAATTTTTGATATGATATATTAATCGAGTTTTCTAACGTGTGCTCATAGGGCACATGATAAAAGTAGATTTATTTCCTTATTTAAGGGATATTAACCTTAATTGATCAATTAGATTCCATATTTTTTTTTTCCAGTGACAGTTTCACTTAAGGAAAGAAATGGATTTTTTTTTTTTTTGAAAAGAAGGAAATTCATTCATAATAATTAGCCATACGGCATCCACAACGAGTATTGAAATTATTAAAATACAACACTAACATCAAATTAAACTCAAACCTCCGAAAAAACAACGATCATTATGTAAGGAAGAGGTCCTTGACATCCTCACGACTGCCTAGTGGTGTAAATATAACAATTAGTTGGCGGTCACAATTTTAAATGATTGCAAATTTGTCACTCTAAGAGTGCAAAGCAAGGAAGCGGTCAAAGATCACTTTATCAACCTCTATAATATGTGCAGGGTGTTCATCAAGGATGAGTTTGTGAAGACGATCCACTACGTCCCAAGGCTGTGGCCTCAAGGTGCTGACTTACTAGCCTGTGAGGCTCGACAAGACATGGATAGCATTGGGAATTAAGCATTCTGACGTTGTCACAATCTTCGGTTGTAACTTTGGCTAATGGTTATCCAGTCAACCGTCATTTTGTTGAAGCCTCACATGTGGCTTGCCATCTTTAATTTTACTGCGACCTAGTGTCAACCAACACTTGTGTTGTGTCACATGCGCACCGATGGAGGACGAACCGTGACTAAGCTATCGCCAAAGAGTTGTCAATTTTCTTTTCTTTTTTAAAAGATATCTGAAGCAATGGTGCTTGAGAGCTTGCTCCAAACTCCGACATTTGGTCTTCAATTTTCGTGGTGGAAACTATGGTGTTTGGAAGCTTTCTCCAAGTTCCATCGTTAACTTGAATATGCCCCTTTATTTATTTTATTTTTTTATTTTTTTGGTGGAAATCATGGTGCTTGGAAGCTTTCTCCAAATTTCCATTGTAATATGACATTTGGTTATCGAGAGGGAAAGTTTATGTCCCTAACGATTTGAACTTTGGATTTTTTTTTTTTTTGGTGTGGATGGACTTGTATAAATAATTTAAACAAACTGCCTACGTACTAGTGAAAGAACATTTTCTCAAGATCAAGTCGATGTAGTTCAGTGATTTGAGATTTTTTTTTTAAGAAAATTTCCAATATACCCTTGAGGTTCCCGAATTTTTTAGATATACCCCTCTGGTTTACGAGCTATCCAGCGTGCCCATGAGGTTTGCAAAATGAGATTTTTTTGTGTTTTTGACTAACGACGTCAATCACCGTTACTTTGGTATACTTGACCCCTTAATCAAATAAGTTTGAAAAAGAATAAAAAAAAACCCTCATTTTCTCTCTCTCCTCTCCCATCCTTCTTCCCCCCACCTTGCACATCCATCACCGCACCACCCCAGCCACCACCCCAAGTCCCTAACCACCACCCCTCGTTACACTTCCACCACCATTTGGGGCGGGCTGATTCGGCGGCTCCATGACAGCCACCCTCTTCCCCGGCCCCCACGGATCAAAGGCCCTACGAGCCATTCTTTCTCTCCCTCCACCCTTTTTTTCTCTCATTTCCGCCCAACGGAAGCTCCGACGCACCCTCCCGTGCTTTCCGCCGAGCGCACGCCTACATTCACCAGTCACCACTCCTCATCTACCCTATGGAACGTGAGGGGAGAGAAACATGGGAGATCGAAAGGAAAATGAGGGTGTGGTCGCGGGAGGGACCCGCGTCTGGTGGTTGTGGTGGAGGTGCCCCAGGTGGTTGTCGGTGATTGGATGCGGTGGTGAGGCGGTGGGGCAGGGCTGTGTTGGTAGGGTGGCGGGGTTGGGGAGGGAGGTGAGAGAAGATTGGTTTTTTTTTTTTTTTTTTTTTTAAATTATGTTATTTTGGTTAATTTGTTAAAAAAATCAAATTTCATCAAAATGGTTAACGGTGTTAGAGTCCGTTAGTGAAAAACACAAAAAAAACCCCATTTTACAAACCTCAGAGCACGCTGGACAGCTCGGAAAACAGAGGGGTATACCTGAAAAATTCGGGAACCTCAGGGGTATATTGAAATTTTTCCCTTTTTTTTGGGTAATTTTGGGTGTTTGTGGATTTTTGTTTTTTGTGTGCAGTTTAAGCTCATGCTTAAGAGCTCGGGTGATTTTTTTTTTAAGCTTTGGCTTTGCAATTTTAGCTTTTGCTTAGGAGCATTTTTTGGGGGATTTTCTTTATGTTATGCAGTTTATACTCTTGCTTAGGAGATTGGAGCTAAATGAATGAACTTCTTTGCCCACCCCCCCACAACTTGGCTGGGAGATTTTTGACGGATTTCATGCATCAATCGATGTCTTCCAATCCTTGCCTTGACGCAGTTCGACGAAAGAGTTGTCCCCCGTAATTTGCAATCATCCTCTCCATGTCATAAGCTGCAGTTGCCAATTCTGCAAATGTCTTTGGTTTAATTCCTTGAAGAATGTAAACCAAGTCCACGTTCATGCCTTGGATGCACATTTCCATTGCAGAGAGCTCCAACGAACAAATCATCCTTACATTCCAAGCTAAATGCCCGCCAACGGTTGATGTAGTCGATGACGGGCTCTCCTTCCCTTTGCTTGGTGCCGGAAATTTCAACCATGCTCACCACCCGACGAGTGTTGTAGAAGCGGCTGAGGAATTCTCGTTCCAATTGCTCCCAATGATCAATGGATTTGTGAGGCAAGTCGGTGTACCAGTCGAACGCCGTGCCATGGAGAGTGCGCACGAACTTTTTCACTAAGAGATCGCCCTTTATGCCCGCATTGCTACACATTTCAACGAAGTGTGCAACATGCTGTCTCGGATCACCTTTGCCATCAAATTGCTGAAACTTTGGTGGCACGTAACGAACTGGCATCTTCAATCTGTCGAGTCTTCTTGTGTAGGGCTTTGTGTAAAGACGATTGCAGGAAGAACCTCCACCGAATTTCGTCTTGATTTCTTTTTCAATCATCCTTTGAATTTGTTTGGCGGAGAATGATTTGAAGTCGTCGTCATGATTGGACTTCTCGCCGTCTGTTAGATTTTTCGTCGTCTTCTTCTGATTACGAGTCCTCGTCGGTGTCCTCGTGGATGTGGCGTTTCTCCAATTTCTTTGTGAGAGCGGCGATTGAACATCTTTCTCCTTACTTTCATCTTGGGAGCTACTCAAATGTCCTAGAAAGTTTCACAACATGGTGGTTGAAAAGTCGTCGTCTTCAAAGCGACCCGCTATTCACGAGGGAGCTGTTATTCCTCCTGGATCCGTGCCCCATCCTGCCTCAAGCCAGGGAGTGTGGCTTCCCGGAGCTCCGGTCAGACCACGATCCAGGTAGCAAGCTACAAAAATGCATTGTTCCAAATTTGGCCAGGACAAGCGTTCAATTCAATCAATATAGAAGCAAGTTGGAACCTCAATCCTTACGGGTCGGGCCACATCACAACAATTCTGATGATTTCCTCGGAAGGAGCACCACTAAGGCCCAAGAGGGTCCAAGTTCATGTGTGGTGAAACACGAACATAATGAGAGCACAAGAGAAAACCAAACCCACCTTCCTGACTGTAATACCCCAAATTTCAGAGAAAGTTCCTAAGAGATTAATTAAGGCTCATATGAGGTGCTTGAAAGGAATGCTAGTGTTGCTCATACCAACAAATTCGACTTTCCTTTTAGGAAACCCATGTGATAAGAACTCCATAGCTAAGCGTGCTTGACTGGGAGTAATTTCAGGTGGGTGACTTCCTGGGAAGTTTCTCAGGGTGCGCAAGAGTGGGATCCAAATGCGCCGGAAGGACTCGTGTTGGTCTGTGAGGTCAGTCCACAGCCTGACAAGCTGGCATAAGTGACTACTCTCGGCTCAGACGATGAGGCATGGTGTTACACTGACATCATTGAATTTATGAAGATCCTTGCGTGGAATGTCCGTAGTATAGGCCGACCCAGCTTAATGAAGAACATACTTCATCTTATCCAAACCCATAACCCCAACCTCATGATTCTTACTGAGCTCCGGGCTACCTGTGTTGTAGCCGAGAAAATGTTTGAGAAGCCCATTTTTATCGCTTTGAGCCGGCGAAATCTCACGGTGCTATCAAAGGAGTTATTGCGTTATGGAAGTCTAGCGACATCACCTTTTCCTCGGTGAGTCGAGACCTCCTTTCTTGCCATCCATGGCTACGTTCAGGTAATCTCTTCATCCTTTGACTTCTTTTTTTGTCTCTTGTCTATGCTAGTGTAAACACAAATTTGTAAATCTACAAATATGACAAATAGACAAAATATGTGACAAAGGTAATTTTATTGATTTTGATTCTGGGTTTCAATCTCTAATTTCTCCTCTGATTCGATCTCCAAATAAATTTGATGATTCGGACGAATTTTATGTCGATCTTGTTCTCCTTTGAATTTCGACGACGTTGTAACGATTTGATTTGTTGAAAGAGGGTCTTTGTGATTTGATCTCCTTCGTTGTTTTCTTCTTCTCGTTGATTGACTGCACGATGATGTATGACGTCTTGATCTTTGGAGATATTTTGGTGAAGAAATGTGTAGACAGAATTTGAGACTCTAGTTTTACTTTGTTTTTTTGGAGAAGATTTGTGAGCGGAGAAATATGAAGAGGGTTTTCTTTGTATATATGTTTGTATTTTTCTCGAATGTGACTAACTCTAAGAAGTGGAGTGATGAGTTCTATCTTTATAATTTTTGAACAAAGATGATGGGGGAATTCAGAATTACCGAGATGGGGAGTTTGTAAGCAAATTCCACCATTATGTGGGAATTTCATTTTCCCATGTGGTTTCCAATTCCCCCATTCTTTTTAATTATGGGCAACCAAACAACCCGAATAATATGTATTTCTTGCGAACTTAGAAATCATTTGTTTTATAAAGGCAACCAAACGACCACTTAATAAGTGCCTTTGTGATTGTTGTATTTTTCTTAAAAATGAGTTTGTTTGTTTGTTTGTGTCATTATTAACGAAATCTGGAGTTCGGGACAAACTCTTGTTTTAAGGTGGGTGGATTGTAATACAAGCTTTATTTGGTTGGTTCGCTAACCTAGAATGCGTAAACAAGCTTTTGTTCAAAGTGAGAAATTATAGTACCAAAAGCACTTTATTTTCTAAGACTGAACGTCGGGGACGAAGTTCCTATAACGGGGGAAGGATGTAATAGCCAGAAATTTTGGATGATTTTATAATATTATTTTACTTGGTATAATTACGTTTTCATGATAACTTTCTTAGTCGACTTATGAGTACCGATTTCAATACGGACTTAGATAGGGTTTGAAAAACTCGGTAATTTACGAGTTTGGTTCAATCCAAAAATACCCCTACTCTTACCCAAATTCCATAAGCCTAGGATATGATAGTACAAACCAAAAATAAAATAAACTAATGTTAACCCTCATCTCCCCTCTGTACGTATAAACCCCTAAAGCCCCCTTTATTAATTCTTATTATTTATCTCTTCTTACACCTTTAACATTATCAATTCATGATCATCACGACATTTATCATCTCCATAATTACAAGTTACCATCATCTTCGATTACCACCCATCACCATTAGGATATCTGATCATCAATCCTCAGCAATGACTGTCACCATCGACCCACCGCTACTAGCGTCTACTTCACGCCTGCTTACCTGGGGTTAATACGATTTAGCGTGGCTGTGGGGGACTATGATTTCGGGCTAAAGTTGTATTCTTTGATAGTCAGGTGTCATTAACTATAAGGTAACACGATGTCTACCAATTTTAATTTAACTATGTAATTAAGGGCAAGTATTTTCGTGGTTGTAATGTGAAAAATTGAGTGTCTGTTTATGACTGTTATGGTTCGATTTTGTTGTGGGAGTCGTATACATATTGATGTTGGACTGGGTCGTGTACTGATGATGGTTTAATTTTTGTATTGCCGATGTTCTATGCTTAATTGAGGTGTGGTGGGTGATTACCAGAATTGTAATGTAGTTTTTGTTTTTTTTTTTATGGCAGTGGACACAATAATTAGATTTGATACTTATGAGTTTTGATAAGGTTATGTCTACGTACATATAGAGATGTTAGGCGGAGTTGATAGCGTTTAGAGTATTATAATACAGCTTGTGACAATATGCCAAGTAAAAGAGAAATTGAAAGATTGATATAAAGATGGGACTTGGATAGGCACAACAAGGAATTATTCAATCAGTGAAGGGTACAGCCGTACAGGTGGCTATCTGGCAGCTCACCAAAGGTAGGCTGGGGGAAAGTTCTATGGGCACGACATGTTGTACCTAGAGCTACTTTCATAACCCGGTTAGCTATGTTGAACAAGTTGCAGCTGAAAGACAAGCTGAAGAAAATTAGGGTGTGTAATGATGATGACTGCATTCTGTGTCAATTGGAGTCAGAAACACATGACCATTTATTCTTTAGATGCAATTATAGCAAAAGATGTCTGGCTGAGGTCAGGAAATTGGCAAAAATGAACTTCCCTGAAGAGGATACAATGAACTGGTGCATAAAGGAGAAAATGGGATCAAGAATTAGGAATCAGATTGCAACTGCAATAGTTAGCATGCAGTCTTCTATATCACATTTGGCTCATGAGGAATAAATGCAGATTTGAGAATGCAGTAGTGAGGCCGGAAGTCATTGCTGAAACTGTTAAGAAAGAAGTAAGGAGCAAAATCAGGAGGAGCATACATAATTTTACAGCTCAAAACAGGAAATGGTTGCAGGATAGAAACCTGTAAAGATTTTGTTAGAAAGAAGGGTTGTTTTTTTTTTGTTCTTTTCTGCCGATGTCCTCTCATCAGCTGCTGTATTTTTTGTAATTACCTTTTCGAGTGATTTATAAAATTTACCTTTTAACCAAAAAAAAAATATTCGTTCAGGGGAATTCGAGCTTAGTGAACTAAATTGAGGTGTACCTAGTACTCCCTCCATTTCATTAGGAAGTTCGCATTTCCCTTTTTCGGCAATTTCTGTCATTTCTTTGCGTTTCTATTTCGGTAAGTTTTAGGCACTTAAACATCCCATTTTACCCTTGCTTATTCTACTAACCTACCGTTAGTTTGCGCCAATTAATCTAATAAATCCAATTAACTGCCCATAATTAAATCCACAACTACCCCAACCCAACCCAAAATTACTACCCAGATTCTACCCCAACCCAAAATTTTCTGATTCTTCCTCCCGATATTTTTCTCTCTCCTCAAGAACAGCTTCTTCTTCTTCTTCCCCTATCTCTTTCACTCTTCTGATCTTGCTCCAAACCCTAGCATTCTCTCTCCTCAAAGTTCAGATCTCACCCTCTTTCTCCTCTGCGTCATGTTTGAATCCCCACTCCCATATGAGTTTTGATGAGTCGTCCACGAAACTCAGTTTCTGTCGCCTCCATTATCGCCGCCTTCCTCTCTTCCATCGCCAAGTCCATCACCCACCAAAGATGGCTTGGTGATGGTTGAATGCTCAGATCTAACCTATCTTGTCGACAAGTTCTATGTCGACAAATCCATGGCCCCCACTGTCCCGGATTTCGTGCTCGGAAGGCGATGAGGCGAAGCCACACCGAAAAAAAGCGAGGGGGAGGAAGACGGCGATAATGGAGCACCCCACTGTCCCGGATTCCGGCCTGGACGTGCCACTGGAGGCGGGAAAGAAAAGGGCGATTTGGCTACAAAACGCCAAGAAGTCATTGCTAGAGTCTCGAGATAAGAAGGCGATTGAGCAACAGAAGGAGAGGGAGAGGAAGGCACTACTTGAAACGCCGATGTGGCATGTTTAGCTGCATGATTGCAAGAATCCTTTCTAGTAAGTTGTACACCCCAATTTTCCAATTACACTGTTATTTGTGGTCTAATTTGATTAATTGAGTGCTGATGATGGGATCCGAATTTGGGGTTTTATTTGATTTAATTTGGGATTGATTAGGTGTTTCAGTTTGGTTAATTGATGAATTACAAAATCAAATTTAGTGTTTCATTATGGTTAATTGATGAATTATTAAATCAAATGAGTGTTTCAATTTATTTAACTGAAGAATTACAAAATCAATTTAGTGTTTCAATTTGGTTAATTGATGAATCATTAAATCGAATAAGTATTTCAATTTGGTTAATTGATGAATTATTAAATCGAATTAGTGTTTAATTTGGTTAATTGATGAATTATTAAATCGAATTAGTGTTTCAATTTGTTTAATTGATCAATTTAGGGTGTTCATGATATTTGATTTAGTGGTATTTTTCTAGGTTACAATGGTTGCCTGATTGATTCTTGTCTTTTGTATGTAATGCTTGGTCGATGAAATTTACATGACTATTCTCATTTTTATCTGCATAATGATAAGTCCTAATATTACGTAGTAATTAGGGGCTTTAATGTGCTTTAATTGATGTATTTCCCCCTATACATGCTCGGTTTACTCCATTTTGCCCATGATTTTACGCTATTGGTGTAGTTTGTGTCTTTGATAGCATTTCAGGACATTTTGGCACTTTTGGAGCTGATGTAAAACCTACTCTAAACTAAGTGTTTTTATGAGTATTGTGCAGCGGAAAGTAAAGAGCGAATTTGATATGATCTAACCCTCAAACTCACAAGCTAGAAGGGCTAAACCTAGGTATTTTCGTGCCTAGATCACTCAGAAACAAAGCAAGAAAACACAGAACCTCGC
>JBBYHQ010000016.1:4384465-4396552 GCA_038382645.1 Spergularia azorica
ATCTAGTGCAGAGTGGTCATTGCATCTCAAAATTGGTGCGTACAGTCGGTAAAAAGATAGGGACTATACTTCAAGAAACTCATGAAATATCGGAGTATGTAAGTATTCATGAAATTCCCTATGAAATTGCCGATGAAACAGATGATGAAACACCTATTGTTAAGACGTGGCTCCACGTTTACGTTGATTCCGTTAATTCCGATAATACTGGCACGACCAACGGCCTCAACAACAACCAGCGTATGTCAAAATATGTTTTTATTTGTTTGTATTGGTAGGGTCGTGTGGGAGATTTCGGGGGCCCTAGGCGAACTTCCAAAATTGTCCCCCTTGAAATGTCATTTTTTTTCTTTTTCTTTAAGTCGGTCTATGAGATACTCCGATAGTCATATTGTTACTAACAAATCAGATTCATTCAACAAAGGAAAAAGATACTATTAGTTACTACTTTTAAAGCTAATGTTGAAAATAAAAGTTGATTGTAAAAAAAATAAAAAAAAATAAAGCCCATATATATATAAAAAGAAAAGCAGAAAAACATATAGTTTATATTAAAAATAAATGAACAGGAAAAAAACGTTGCAAAACGGAGCAGTGGTTGAAATCTTGAAACTAAAAAAAAAACAATAAAACAAAGTGAATTAAAGGAAGGTGAAACTGCTTCCACTGGGAATCGAACACAAGTAGCGTACATGTCATACATTACCTTTAACCACTGGGCTGACAAGAGTGAACTTACTAGATGCAATTATTCCTTTAAATATATTTATCTCATTTCTACTAAGGGGCCCTGGGCGGGGGCCCAGCTCGCCCATGCCCCGCCACCCCACTGTGTATTGGAAGACTATGTTATTAATTACTCAAAACTCGTGTGTTAGCTAGCATAGAAGAAATGTGAGTTTTGTTTATTTAGCTAATGTTTAGAATTCAAAGTCACGATCAACATTTTGGGAAGGAAGTTGATACTCCTCCTCTTTCTACCAAGAAGAATGCTAAAGATGACTTTGGTTTTACTAAAGTTATCAAGATGAGTAAGCTCTCTAAGCAACATAGCAGTCCATTAGCTACTACAAGTAACAGATTTGCTGATTTGCTAACAATTGGGCTAGCAGATGTTCTAATGGATACTCCAGGGCCTGATCAGCCTCAGGAAGGAATATGGGAGGAAGAGAATGTCCCAGCAGACATTTCTCCTCAATGAGACTAGCCACTTGGAATATAAGAGGGCTTAACACAGCCCTCAAACAGCAGGAGGTTGGACACCTCCTCTCGAGTAATAAAATTGATGTTGCTGGTATTCTAGAGACTAAGATCAAAGTGAATAAAGCCAGCAAAATAGCTAGAGGAAATCTTAAAAAGTATGCTAGTATTAATAATCATAACTCTCATCCTAGTGGGAGAATTTGGGTATTTTGGAACAAGCTGACAACACACTTTGATGTTATTCATGAATCTAAGCAGTATATTCATGGGAAGATCAGGAATTTGGTTAATCAGCAGGAATTCATGGCTACCTTTGTTTATGCTAGTGATGGTTCTACTCAGAGACAAGACTAATGCAAATCCCTATAACACATAAAGCTTACAATGCAGCAACCTTGGATAGCAATGGGTGTTTCAATATCATTAGGAGTGTCAATGAGAGACTTGGAGGCTCAACTCCTAATCTTGCTGACATTGCAGACTTCAATTTCTATCTAATCGCATGTGGTTTGGATGATATTAAAGGTTATGGCAATGAATTCACTTGGAGTAATAATCAGGATGGGAATGATAGGTTGTGGGAAAAGTTGGATAGGGCTTTGATTAATCCAGATTGGATTTTGCAATATCCTGCATCCTATGTTGATTTCTTGAATCCAGGAATCTCAGACCACTCTCCAGTGGTAGTTAGGGTGTTCAAGTTTATGAATTGTTGGGCTGATCACCCATTATATTCATCAATTGTCAATCAGGCTTGGAATACTTATGTCACTGGCTCACCAATGCATAGAGTGTTTCTGAAACTCAAGAAAGTAAGCCAGGCCCTCTCTACCCTCAATAAAGATTTCTACTCTAACCTTCCTGAAAGAGTAAGAAAATGCAGGGAAGAACTAGACATATGCCAATCTGAGCTGTATAAGTCTACTCAGAACTTTGACTTAATGGAGAAGGAAAAACAAGTGAAAGAGAAGTTCTGTAAAGTCAAAAAAGCAGAGCTCAGCATGCTTCAACAAAGAGCCAAGGTTGTTGATCTAAAAAACTCTAATTGCAGCTCAGCCTATTTTTATGCTAAAATTACTGAAAGAAACCACCATAGCATGGTTGGTAAAATCATTGGGATGGATGAGATTACCTATACTAGTCAGGAGGATGTTGGAGAGGCTTTTGAGGAGTACTACAAAACCCTACTAGGTATGGATAAAACTGTCAACTCCCTGGACTCAGATTTTATCAGCAAAGGAAGTTGTATAACTGAAGGCATGAGCACCATGCTCTCTGCAGAAATCAGCAACTCTAAAATTAAGAATGCTTTGTTTGCTATTCACCCTAATAAAAGTCCTGGGCATGATGGTTTCTCAGCTGGCTGTTTTCAAAAGTCATGGGATACAATGCAAGGAGACTTGGTTAAGGCTGTTAAATGCTTCTTTGATACATGAAAAATGCCAAAAGAAGTTAATGTGACTGTGATCACCCTAATCCCCAAAAAAGTGAATGCCTCTACTGTTATGGACTTCAGGCCCATAGCTTGCTGCATAACCATTTACAAGATTATCAGCAAAATAATAGCAAACAGGCTTCAAAAGGTCCTCCATGAACTCATTGGTGATAAGCAAACTGCTTTTGTCAAAAACAGGTGTATTTTTGATAACATTTTGGTTTCACAAGCTTTGATCAAAGGTTATGGTAGGAAAATTGTTTCCCCAAGATGCCTTATCAAAGTGAGATTCAAAAGGCTTTTGATTCAGTGAATTGGAAATTTGTTGAGGAAATGCTTTTTAGCTTAAAATTCCCTCAGGTCTTCATCAAATGGGTCATGAGCTGCATTTCAACTACCTGGTATACACTGAAAATCAATGGGAGGAATCAAGGTTTCTTTAAAGAGAAATATGGGATCCGGAGGTGATCCTATTTCTCCATACATCTTTGTGTTGTGCATGGAAATCTTTACTAGATTCATGAGGGTCATTCACAAAAAACAGTTTTTCTCCTATCACCCTAAGTGCTCGAGGATAAAGCTTACACACATGATATTTCCAGATGATCTTATGATTTTCACTAGAGGGGACTGCCCTTCTGTGACTGCTGCTACAGAATGTCTTAGTGACTTTGCTAAATGTTCTGGTCTTGCTGCAAATCTCTCAAAGACTGAGATTTATTTTGGAGGGGTTCAAGCAGCTGTCAAAACTCAAATTTTTCAGAACTCTGGGTTCACTGAGGGTGTTTTTCCCTTCAGATACCTGTGAGTGCCCTTAAACTCCAGTAGGCTGTTATCAGATATGTATGCTGCCTTGGTGAATAAGAACAGAATGGGAATTCAGCACTGGACAACCCACCTTCTTTCCTATGCAAGAAAGGCTGAATTAATAAATTCAGTGATCTTTGGCATTGAAAACTTCTGGTGTACTTGTTTCGTCTTACCAAAGTACATCATCCATCAAATAGATAAAAGCTGCAAGGACTTCATGTGGAATATTGCTGAGGGGAATAGGAGATTAACCTTCAAGAGTTGGGCTAGTTTTTGTGCTCCTAGGGAGGAAGGAGGTTTTGGCATCAAGGAGATACTGTCTTGGAACAAAGCCCTGATTGCAAAATGGTTGTGGAAATTAAAGAGGAATCAAGCAGGCTTATGGTACAAATGCGTGAGTGCCTATATGCTTGCAAACAAAGCTGATATATGGACTATTCAGTGTAGGAGCAATGATTCTGAGAGCTGGAAAAGTATTGGCAGTCAGAGATGAAATCCTGCAAATCGGAAATGCTACTGCTGCTGAAAATTTGCTCCTCACATGGGAAAAGGGAGATAAATTCAACCTAAAGAATGCATATAATTTCTTCAGGAAGACATGCGGCAAAATTCAGGGTGGTAGGATCATTTGGAGCTCTGTAAACTTCCCGAGACATAGCTTCATCCTGAATATGGCTGCTCAAAAGAAGCTAGCAACAATTGACAATCTCTGCAGCAGAGGGATGATAATAATTAACAGATGTTGCTTATGCAAGAAAGACTCAGAAAATCATTCCCATATATCTTTTCTTTAGCTGTGAGTTTTCAAGTATGCTGTGGCAGAAAATCCTCCGGTGGATTGGTATCTATAGAAATGTTTAGAGCCTGAGAAGGGAGCTGAGTTGGGGAGCAAGACAAAGGCACACCATAAATTGGAAACATAAGTGGTATTGTTGCGGATTGGCTGCTACAATATACTACATTTGGTTTGAATGAAATGCCAGGAATTTTGGAAATACAAAGCACTCCCTAGAGTGGTTGTGTGAGCAAATCAAATTTGTCACTAGTGTTAGAATTTTGGCTTGGTCTAAGGAAGAGTTACTGTTAACGCGAATTTTGCACTGAGAGAAAATAAGGAAACAAAGTAATTTTTATTAATCAGAAATGTTGAGTGTTTAAAATCTCTTTGTATCCTCTGAATTCTACTACGCAGTAAGGGGTGCGACGTACGATACACTACACTGGTAGCGTACATGCTGCAAGGGGGTGCCCACGTCGTCCGCGTGCGTTGCTGTTGTTCCTGAGAGGGTCGCTCGAACTTGAATCTCTCCTTGAACTTGGTTGTTTGAACTGATGTCCTTTGATCGTTCGTCGATCGTTCGTTGATTTGCAGGTGACACAAATGTGCTTGTTGACTGCGTGTGGCTGGGAGTTTGTGGAGAATTCCTCTGGGGTTTTATTCTCTCTGATTTTTTCCAACCTGGAAAAAATGAGGGAGACTCTCTATATATATATAATGGAAACCCTAATTTCTGGTGGGCTTGTAGTCACGGGCCTGTCTTGAGGCTTTATGAAGGACTTAACCCAATTTTCTCTTTTATCCGAATCATGATCCATTTAACCCAAATTAGTAATCGAATCAATCCGAATTTCATTTCACGGGACAAAATTAATTAAAACGAGTAAAAATTTGATATTAACTCATAAATAGTTAATTTATTTAATTTACAACACATTAACGAATTTGTAGTGCCTACAAATTGCCCCATCGGTACCTTGTCGCGCACACTGTACAAGTGTTTGGCGAGGCGAGGTTCCGACATATTTGGTCTTACTTGGAAGTCGATGAGCACCTTACTCGTCGTAGGAGTACTCACGTATTTTTTTTAATGTCACCTTGTCATTTGTTGACTTGGCGGATGGCATTTTTGCCCCCAGTACTGGTGACCTCATCCTGTCATTTGTGGACTTGACGGATGACGCTGGAATAACTTATGCTACCCTGGTAATTTTGTAACCCTTACGGGTAACGTAAAGTGGGGACTAGATCGACGCCATTTTTGTACCTTGGAAGGTGGGCGACCTATCATTTTACAACTTGACATTTCTCTTACCCTGTCGAACGGAGTCGACGTTTTGAGGTCCAGTAATAAGACACGTTGGTTTTGTTTACCACAGTGTCGCCATCGGACTTAGTGGGTTGCTACCAAGAGTCCAAGAACAGTAGTGGAATTAAACTTACTATGATCCGTGTATGGCTATTTTAATTTAAGGAAATGCAATGCGCTTCCTTTACAAGCTGCCCAACGTCAAATTTGAAGAATATGACCGACTTGCATCCCAAGTAATTGTACAAACGCGAAGAGCAAGCTCTATGGGAAATTTACCAAGTTTTCGGCATTATTACCAAATCGTTATATGTGCCGCAAATCTGTTTCACGGGACGAGTTTGCAGGTCTTTCCTTACGTCTTTCAGTTTCAGCACTATATAAACTCTTCGTATCGTGCAATTGTGCAGAGAACGCACTGTCTTGAAACTCCGACTAAGCGGCCATACAGTCGCCGTTTTTCTTACGCACGTAGAAGTCTTTCTCTTTACTGGCTTCTTCTTTATTTGTTTGCCTGAAAGTTGGCAGACAATGCATTAATTACTTGCTTAGCTTTGTCCATTGGTTTTCCACCTTTCGTAGAATTTGACTTGGCTTTTCTCATTGAATTGGTCTTGTCTCTTTGTTTCTTGATCTCATGCACTAACCTTGATTTTTTTTTCTGGTACGTTTATTAGTGGCATGATCTGAATTCCTTGTTTGCATGTCTGATCTTCCTTTTTTCAGGCCAGACATCACCACAAAATTGATATGTTGGCAAGCCTTCCATGATCATGACAATTTTGTATTTCTTGATCCCAGTGTATGGATCATGTTTTCCTCGGTTTTTTTTTAATTACTGATTTGCCGCCAAATACACATATGCCTGCGTGCGTCAGCTTGGTTCAGTGATAGCTTACGCCTATAAATTGGTGAGAAGACGAAGGTACACTATGTTTCCCTTTCTTTTTGTACGTATGTCTTCCTTTTCGTATTCTGTTTGCACAGATAAATCAGCATCCGGAGCATGCATGAGGAAATACGTCACCTATTGCCGCAAGGCGAGTCGTCTATCTTCGCTCAACGTAACAAGGTCGATCATATACTTTGCTTTTAAAGCAAATCGCCATAAGACATCGTCGTTCATCGCCGAAAAGCCATTGGTCATCGTCGACTCATCGTCGTTCATCGCCGAAAGGCCAATCATCTCCTTTGCATTGTCATAGGGCAACATTTTTCATCGCCGTTTGTCATCGCGGCTTGTAAAACAATCGTCGTAAGATGACGTCGTTCATCACCGTAAGGCCATCCGCCATTGTCGACTCATTTGGATGCTCGTCACCGTAAGGTAACGTCGTTCATCGCCGAAAGGCCGTTGGTCGTCGTCGGCTCATCTGGACGTTCATCACCGAAAGGTCACTGGTCGTCGTCGACTCATCTGGACGTTCATCGCCGAAAGGTCGCAGGTCGTCGTCGACCCATTTGGACGTTCATCGTCGTAAGGCCGTTGGTCCTTGTCGACTCATCTGGACGTTCACCGTCCTAAGATCGTTGGTCATCTTCGTCAAATCATCTGCACGTTCATCGCCGTAAGGCCGTTTTGTCGATCATCGCTGTGTGACACCTTGTATATTATAGTCGTACGACACCTTGTTGTTTTAAAGCAATAGCACCACGTGCGATGATGTCGGTAGACCAAAGTTAGTCACAAGGTAACGAGGGCGCTGACGAGGACTTTGACAGATGAATCAAGCAAGTTGTTGAACGTCATAAAGAAATTGACATCAAAATCTTGTTTGTCGTGGAGGGAGGTATGCTTTTTTTTTTTTTTGGTGTGACTGCACCCAAGTAAAGAGTATATGAAGCTGCCTACGTACTTGCAGAGTCATAGAGGCTGTCAACTTGCAAGATCAAGCCAACATAATTCGTTACGGGGTACGCAGTTTTAAACTCTTGCGTCGCTGGAGTGTAACTTGGAATGCGCAGTTTAGACTCGTGCATTGCTGGAGTATAATTTGGGGGTTTGCAGTTTAAACTCTTGCGTCGATGGAGTGTACTTCAACGTGTGCAGTTTAGACTCTTGTTGTGTATGCGTGTCACTTGGTGGTACGCAGTTTAAACTCTTGTTGTTTACGGAGCTTAACTTGCAGTTTAGACTCTTGCGTTGTAGGAGTGTAACTTGGTGTTGCGCAGTGTTGGCTCTTGCATGGGGAGCGTTTTTGTTTCTTCGTTTGTTGTGCAGTTTAGACTCTTGCACGGTAGGAGCACTTTGTCTAGCAGTTTAGGCTCTTGCATAATGGAGCACTTCCTCTTGCAGTTTAAACTCTTGCAGAATGGAGCACTTCGTCTTGCAATTTAGGCTCTTGCAGAATGGAGCACTTCGTCTTGCAGTTTAGGCTCTTGCAGAATGGAGCATTATGCTTTGTTTTACTGGAGGAGAGCTTCATCTCTTCGCACGTGCACCACTTCCTTGTTGGAGTGGTGTGGCGTGTTTTCCTTTCTGGCTTCCTTGTTGTAGCATGTCGACCCTTGAAACGTCGCGCGCTGCTTCCCAGACTTGTGTTTTCTTGAGAGTTTAAACGTTCGCCTTGTTATTTTGGAGAACTTCCAATCTTTACGCAACATGTTATCCATGCACAACGCATAAGTTTTACTTGACGTTTTAGATTTGTAAGGCGTGCGACACTTATGCAGCGTATCTTTTTTCAACGTTTTCTTTCTCCAAGACAAGTTATCCTTGTGCGGAGTACCCTTTCTACTGAGCATGCTGCTTCCATGTAACATGGTAGTTTGAAGGGGTACGTCGTCTTCAATAGTTGGGTTTTGAAACTCTACTGGTTGTTTTGTTGACGATACAAGTTTAGGGCCGAAGCACTCATATTGAATCATACACTGTTGCCCCCTTGTTGGGGTGTTGATGGAGTTTGCGTCCCTACTACGAAGAGGTGAACTTTCTCTTGAGAGAGTTGTAGAGTCATACAACGTAGCTGCGGTAGCGTAATTTGACTCTACAGTATCATCGTTATCCAACAATATCTTCCCTTCGTCTTCAAGCTTCTTGATGCGATTCTTCAACGTATCACATTCTTCGACGGGGTAGCTGACAAGCCGATGATACTTACAATAGTTTGGATCAGCTGTTCATTCAACCTCGTGAGGACGCTTTGGTGGAGGAAGTTCAATCAGTCCATGCTCCAGGAGCTTGTCAAGCATTGCGGAAAGATCTGGTCCGCAAATGGATACGTCGTTTTTTCAAACTTTTTTGAAGTAGGATGTATCTTCGTATAGCCATCAACACGTGATGGTTTTCTACTACTTGAAGTTGTGTAAGAACTGATTGTCATAGTCTATGCTGCTTCCTTCGCAGACGTAGACGAAGAGGTAACCCTCCTACATGCATTGGCCATTGTGATCTCCATATCGTGAGCTCGCGTTGCAAGGTCTTGGAAATTCTTAGGTTTGTTTCCCTTTAAGTTGTACAGCAACTCCATCCACATATCATTGACATCTCTACAGCGGAACTTTGACTTATTGTATCTTTGCATTCAAGACATAGCACACGCCAACGGCTGATGTAGTCAAGAACAGGTTCATCATCCCGCTGCACGGTGTTTGTGAGTTCGCTCATACTAAGAATGCGTCTAGCGTTGTAGAATCGGTTGAGAAACTCATCTTGCATTTGATCCCAACTGTCGATGGACTCAAGATCTAAGTCGGTATACCAGTCGAACGCGATACCTTTGAGGGATCTGATGAACTGTTTAACCAGCTGATCACCTCTAGTTCCGGCATTGTTGCATGTCTTTATAAAGTGTGCGATATACTGTCTTGGATTTCTCTTTCCGTCGAACTGGTGGAACTTGGGTGGCTGATAACCTGACGGCATTTTCACTTGTCAATCCTCTTAGTGTAAGGCTTGACGTAGCGAAAACTATTTCCATAGCTTTCACCTAATTGGTTCTTCACAGCGTCTGCTATCGGCATTTGCAGCTGAGTTTGGGTGTAGGAGCCCTCCTTACTTTTGATGATTTCATCATGCTTAGGCTCCTCATCATCAACTTCCTCTTCTTCTTCGTCGCTGTTATCTTCCTTTTCAGAGTACTCAGGCTTCTCGGTCTCACGAAGCGAAGCTACCTCTTTTTCGAGGTCGTCAATTTTTTTGTTCTTCTCTTCATTTTCGAGTTTGAGTTTGTCAATGAGACTCTGCAAATCCGCTAGCTGCTCTTCAACGGTCTTCGGTGTTACCGTCATCACAGACACGATGAGTGGCTTATACTTCTTCTACGTGCTACTTGGCTTCGCCACCTTGACTTTCTTACCCCGAGGGGAAGTAGAAGCGATTATAGCAGTAGTTGCTGCAGCGATGAAGGCAGCAGAAATTCTGCGCGGCCGTTTTGGAACCTCAGCAGCACGCAGGCGAGCAGCAGAAGCGTTGACAACGGCCTTCTTCGCCATCCCTCTTGTGCAGACGCCGCTGGGTTGCGCTGTAGTAGAGCTAGGGGAACTTTCCGTTGCCCTGCTGGAAGTCTTCTTAGAAGAACGAGGAGTGTGTTGTTCATCAGACATCGTCGTTGTAGTAGACTTGATGCGTACAGAGTAGGGATGAGAGGTAGAGATTTCACGTCGGATTCACCAAATTTGTTAACGCGAATTTTGCACTTAGACAAAATAAGGAAACAAAGTAATTTTTATCAATCAGAAATGTTGAGTGTTTACAATCTCTATGCATATGTATCCTCTGAATTCTACTACGCATTAAGGGGGTGCGACGTACGATACACTACATTGGTAGCATACGTGCTGAGGGGGGTGCGCGCATCGTCCGCTTGCGTTGCTGTTGTTCCTGAGAGGGTCGGTCGGACTTGAATCTCGTTGAACTTGGTTGTTTGAAATGATGTCCGTTGATCGTTCATCGATCGTTCGTTGATTTGCAGGCGGCACAAATGTGCTTGTTGACTGTGTGTGGCTGGGAGTTTGTGGAGAATTCCTCTGGGGTTTCTTCTCTCTGATTTTTTCCAACCTGGAAATAAATGAGGGAGACTATATATATATAGAGTGGAAACCCTAATTTCTGGTGGGCTTGTAGTCACGGGCCTGTCTTGGCGCTTTATGAAGGACTTAACCCAATTTCCTCTTTTATCCGAATCATGATCCATTTAACCCAAATTAGTAATCGAATCAATACGGATTTCATTTAACGGGACAAAATTAATTAAAACGAGTTAAAATTTGATATTAACTCATACATAATTAATTTATTTAATTTACGGCATATTAACGAATTTTTAGTGCCTACAGTTACATGATGATATCATCGATAGCCTCAATTCCTTGTGGTTTATCATCTTATTAGACACCTCTTTTTGTAAGCTTTGTCTTTCTTTTATTTTCCCTATTTATCATGGATGAATAAAAAAAGGCTACTTTCTTGCAAAAAAAAGCATTTTGGGAAGGTATGATTAAAGACTTGAACGGTTTTAGGCAAATCATCGATGCTTTTGACGTCCATAATGGGTATATAAATACTTTTACAGAGTACGATATGTTCGCTCATTTAGTGCTTCCGATTTTCACAAACCTCACTAAGAAAGAAGCAAGGTATATCTATATTTATGGACCTCCTTTATTTCATGAATAATTAGACAATCTACTATGTTTTAATGTATTAATGATTGAAGAAAAATTGTATATATATTCAACCTACAAACTTTTGTATGACGTACACACAAGCTAAGATAGAGATTTTCTCCCTTGGTTTTTGTAGCGAATTTCTCAACAATTGTATTGATAATAAGAGTTTTCTAAAGACAAAATTTTGATCAATTAACTAACAATGCAAGACCAACATGATGATAACACTGATTGATCTCCAAAAAAAAAAAAATACTCCAATTAACTGATATAAATTTGTATCGTAGTTGCATCTTTCAATGTTGATTCATGTAGGGTTTATTCTTACATATTGTGCCATGTTCCTCTCTTCTGGGAATATTGGGAGAGGGATAACTTCATTAACACTCGTTATAATTGGGATCTCGAGTATGACAACGTGTTCCGAAGCATTAAATTTTCGACCGATCCAATTCCCAATTGGCGGGCCCGACTCTAGAACCAAGGAGAGGTTATATTCTCCAGATGTTAACCTTACGCCAATCCAATTGACGTGATGAAATTTCTTAGGATTGTTCAGGGACATTTTGAAACTCACGTGAGTTTACTTGGTATTGTTTGAAACTTTAAAATTGATCTATTTCACTATTTACAAATTTAACATTGTAACTTTATTTAGATGTTCCAAGAGTTCGAGGCCACATTAGCAATTGATGAGGAGCTTTTTCGGATCTTACCGAGTTAGCGGAAGTGCATGCAATAGTGTATACAAATGTGATTAATCGCTTTCGAGTGCAATATCCCGAGATCATCAACAACCTCAAGACTGGGGTATATCGCATATATTATGGAGTTGTGCATCCTGATTTGCAAACCTTATCCTCTCTTTGTAATAGCCCGAACCACCGTCCGTCACAACACAACCCAATAAGATGGGTAGTCACCTATTAGGCCCATATATCC
>JBBYHQ010000016.1:4400267-4418418 GCA_038382645.1 Spergularia azorica
TGTGATAATTTCTGGGTTTTTTGTTTATATAATTTTAGATCTCATAATTTAATTTACTATCTTTTTGAATAATTTCACTTTTTTCTTGATGCTTTATGTGACTTAGATAAGCACTCTATGTTCATACTTTTCATGCGATTGTATTTGCATTTATTTTGTAAGTGTGGTCATTTGACCTTCGTCTTCTCAAAGACTCGGTCAAAGTGGGGGCTCCTGTAGACACCCTACTTGGGGCTTCCCTTATAGCGCCCGATGATGAAAACGAACTTAATACGTGATAATCGGTTTTGTTTGCCAATGGGATTATACTTCAGTTTAGGCCTATGTTACCGTTAGTTTATTTATCATTTAGCCCAAGCCTTTGTTAGTGGCTTAAGACACATATTTGAATTGGATTTGAGTTCACCGTAGCCCATAAAGGTATAATGTTCATGACATTCATGGCCCAAAGTCATATGGTTAGGTTTTACGTAGCATGCATGGTGATGGAGATGGATGTCACTCCAAGAACTGGCATCCAAAAGAATTTCACTTGCTCACGTACTCCCCGAGAGTTTGTTATGCCATTATTTTCCGGATAAAACCTCATTTTACCCATATACATATCACAATTTATATTATCCACCATAATTTAACCTATTATCCTTTCATAATTTTCATAACTTTATCCTCCGATTTGTTATTATATATCCATACACACTTTCATACCAGTACAAATTCTATCTATTTGTTTCTTGGAGATTAAGCCTAGGGTAGCTTAGCCTAGCTTAGTTCTCCTATATATATAGGAACCTAATACCCTCATTTTAACAGAGAGACCCATGGGGTGAAACATGGCTGAAGACTACGACGACGCATGACAAACATACTACGTACCACTCTACCTATACACTTATAAACACAGTCAAACACACATATAGGATTCTAGGATCATACCGAGATTACCCAGAGCAAGGCCAGACTGGTGAGCTTAGTGGTATACAAGGGTAAAATCGAAGGGGGCTCGTTGGCAAACAAAATCGAAATCCGCGAAACATCGCAAGTAAGTCCTGAGGGCCCTCAATAAATCTTTCATCAAAGTGGTATTTCTCTTCGATTTCAACCCCTTGTTATTTTGATATGCCGTAAAACATGTTTAACCATACTTTAATGAGTTTATGCATGGCGTGGTGTTTTCTTTATTTGTGTATGGCGATCGCTTGAATGTGGTCTTATTACTCTCGCATGTTTGTTAATCATCTCTTATGTTGAGCATGTTTCTACAGTAGCTTTGGTTTGGCATATACGCGATAATATGATTTTCTTACGTACGTTATTTTTATGATTTCACTTCTTTCGTATGATATATTTGATTCGCATCTAATGTGTTATGTGTATCCGTCGTCGATTAATTACTTTTTATTTACTATGGATCAATTAGTAGAGACCGTCGGCTACGACGGGCGGTTTGGGTGCCTAACACCTTCCCAACCCGTAACCTTGCACGGATCCATTCTAGGTTCGTGGGGTCCTAAAAAAGAAAACCTTGCTGGCGACTCCTGTTCAATTGCAATTCATTCATGGTGGGCGAATCGGCCCACCCGGCTGATACGGTACCTCGCAATGACGACAGACACTTATAGTTGTCCTGATCTATTTTTTTTTTTTTTTTTTTTTTTTTTTTTTTTTTTTTGTTTTTAGCAAGATTTATCTCATTCAAATTGAACAACGTAAGAAAAAGTGGTCCAACGTACAAACTCCACAAAAGAATATTCCGACAAACTTGAAATTTGAAGTGGACATTCAAGATGCGGAGTGTACTTCCAACTACTCGTTCTTTTTTCGGAGGATGTAATAGACTCTAATTAGTTTGGTTATTTTCGTATTGTGACCAAAGAAAAAGAAAAAAACCTAAATCCAATACTCCGAAGTACATAGTTAGTCTAAGTGCTAATCATTCAATATTAGTAAACTGAGCACAAAATAAAGCCCATAACTTGGACAAATAGTTCTATGAGAGGCTCGAACTAGGGAGATGAGTCTATTGACATACAAGTCCAATAATAGTGCGATCCCTCTTTTTCAAATTATTGTTTACGTTATTCAAATTCCCGCTTACATAATTTGAACTACAACAATCAAAACAAAAATGGAGGCAGTCTTATTGATTTTGACATATTGGTGACCAAATAATTTTATATTAACAACAAATAAGAAAATACCGAAACATAGACATATCCCCACATCAATTCAGTTTCTATTCGGACATACCCACACCAATTAAACGTACCAAACTACCAATCATTCAATCCAATAATGAACTGTATACGACTTGTGAGAGTAACTATCCTACATTCCTACCCACAATAGAGGTGCGCGTGTGGACGAAGTGCTATGGTATATAAAGTCCAAGAAGAAAAGTATGATGTACCGTGTACGCCCATCGTTATCCATTGATCAAAACGAAACAAGGACAAATAATTCCAAAACCAATTCAATAGGGGAGGAAATCAATCTAAAAGAGAAAAGGGAGAAAAGAAGGAAACATACTCAATTAGATCAGTCGAAAGTCGGGTTGACTCGATTTTGTCTCGTTTTTGGGTCACAATCACAAACCCTCTTTCTTTTGACACATGACCTTTTTAAACGGTGAGCGTTTAACAGTTAGTTAGACAAATCTCAACTCGATTTACCTATCATAAATCTATTTCAAACATTCAATGAAAATAGAACATTTTTCATACAAATTTATATTTAAAAACTTGGTAGCAGAATAAAGTAGTACATACACGTGTGTTATTGGGGAGTAAGAGTACTCCCGAGAGTACTAGTGGAGTTGTGGATAACTTTTGAATACAGAAGCAACTGGCAGTTTAACATCGTACACATACGGAAGATTTTATCGTTTGGTGTCCAGACATTTAATCATTTATTTATTTTTTACCATTTGAAGTGTGAGTCAAGTTCCGTTTGTTTCGTTCAGTCAAATAGTCAAGTATCACATAATAAATGTTTGTATAACCAGTGGACAAATGCCCCCACCTTCCCAGAAATCTTCGGCCAAATGTAAAGCAAAAACCCACAAATTTGATCAAATCTATACCACAAAAAAAAAACCCAGATTCCAATTCAATAGTAACCCGGAAGAAGAATCATATTCCCAAATTAAAAAGAAATGCCCAAGACAAAATTCCCCAACTTTATTCAAAAAAAAAAAAAAAAAAATTCTTCTTGAAAATCCTACAAATCCCATGAATAACAGCAACAAAGAAGATAAAAGTAGGGTTGAAACACAATTCTCTTTTTTTTGAAAACATTTTCATGAGTGGGTAAATTGTTGGGTTGATGAAAAACTACGAAACTTGAAATCTTACCAAACAAAAGGAAGAGACGAACCAGAAAAAAATGAAGATGGAGAAGAAAATTAGGATTGATTTTGTCTCTCCTGTAATTTTATTTGTGCATCAATCTGGGGTCGGCACAAAGGTTTACATTAATACGGATTAATTCCTTTGCCTCCTTTCTTCCTCATTCTCATATGACAAAAAAAAAAAAAAAAAAAAAAAAACCCTGGCCTCTGTCTCGCCATTAATTATGATCCCTGTTTTTGCCATTTCTATTATGCCTGTTTTTTCCTACAATGCCTAAAATGGGCATTCTTAATACAACTCGTATGATTGATCTCTCACAATTGCAACAATCATTGGTATTCCTAACCAGGGACTTTTTTCT
The DNA here is from genome assembly GCA_038382645.1 of Spergularia azorica. NCBI lineage: Eukaryota > Viridiplantae > Streptophyta > Magnoliopsida > Caryophyllales > Caryophyllaceae > Spergularia > Spergularia azorica. Next base: position 4,403,979 of record JBBYHQ010000016.1, read on the forward strand.
TTTTTTTTTTTTTTTTTTTTTTTTTTTTTTTTTGCTTGTTGCGATTTGTATGTCTTATTGTTTCTATTGTTTGTGTTGTGTTTTCGATAGTTGTTGTAGATGGCTGAACATAAGCTGCTCGATCAAACACCCACGTGGGTGTTTGCCACTGTTTTCATTGCAATGATCACAGTAGGGATATTCCTGGTGAAATTCATCCGACTTTTGATGAAGGTGAGTACTACATTATCTTTTAATTTCTTTTTTAAAATTGATGGTATTTTATGTTATCCAACTTTTGATGACGTTTTTTTTAGATGTTAATTACTCAATAAGTGTATATATAAGTTTAGGTATGCAAGAACGAGGCTTATATTACTTAGGTTAATTACCCTTAAGCAAGCTCAGCTCAACCATATGCTTAATTTCGAAGAGATAAACACACCCTAATAATTCAAACAAAAACACAATTCACATCTGAATTTTTTTTTTTTTTTTTCATTTCATAAAGGCTGATTTTTACAATGGAGGCGTAAAAGCTGACATAGTAATGTAGAGACAATAATACAATAAGCAAAGGAAAATACAAAATAATATACAAAGAAAATTGTACTAATTGAAATAATTAGTGCTGCTGATTCTCACGTCTGATTGCTCTTCAATTTGCAGCTACTTGCATTTTTTTTTTTTTTCAGTCTATTATAGCTATTTTATGGGCTGCTATCTTGGTTTTCCAAAAAAGAGAATGACTGTGCTCTTCTAGTAAAAGAAGGCTGCAAGATGGTGAAATCTGATTTATTTAAAGAAATTCTCAAAGGAGGCCGGGAGGCTTTTCTTTTTTTCTTTCTTTTGAGCTGCTTGGGTAACTTGTAGGTAAATCTCACTCAAGTACTCGATACCTTGAGCTTTCCTCCCTATCAATAGGTGCCCCAACTCAGTAATGCCCCAATTCGAACCCATAACCTCAAGAGACTTCGCTACTGAAACAGAGTATTCTCAGAAATGCACCAGTGCAAAAAGGGATGGTAGACATATCAAAACTTGTTGGACGAAGCTCTAACATGTGTCATTGGATAGATTACTCCTTGAACTTCAATTTGAACATAAATTTCACCCAATTTAATGATCTGTACAAGGAGATACAAGCCTTCGAATTTCAAACCTGTAATCTGAATTTTCTGATGAACGCCTGCTGTGATCTGGTTTCAAAATTAAATTGCAGATAATATATAACTATTTTTATGTTAATTCCAAAACCATGAATTAGTTTAATCTCCTAGGTTTCCAAAATGGTATAGCACAAAATTACCGGATTTCATTTGAGCCTTCTACGAGGCTCTCGAATTGAAGTGCGCAAACCTGACTTCTGAAATGTCTTCAATGAGATTTGTCCTCAAATCTGAATGGCGTATGGCCATCTTGCACTTGTATGTATCAGTTACCAATACCGTAACTGTAGCACTTATGTATCAGGTTTGGATAGTAAGGAATGTTTGCATGCTGGATCTTGTTGATTTGATGCCCGAAATGGTGATTAAACAAGTGCATCCGTGTGAGGGTTAAAAGTCATATTTGCAGGAGGCTTAGTTCACGAGATCAAAGCTGGCTAGATAATTTGTGAGGGCAATGTTGTTTTAGTCATGAGGAATAGTCATGTTTTAGGTGTACTGGTTTCGGTTCTTTAATGTAAATTTACATGTTTACTCTATCATTGAAGTTACTAAGATTGATAGTATTTCTGTCAACTGAAAATAAATTAAGAAGTATTTCAAAAAAAAAAAAAAAAAAGAAAATAAATTAAGAAGTTTGTTATATTTTTCATTTATTTTGTGCAACACACATTCAGTCTTACCTTAATATATCTCCTTTCTTTTTTGTATTATATATCAAGCATAAAATCTTACAATAAGTGATAAAGTTATTGGATTGTTCATGTATCATATCAATCTTCTTCTTTATCAGAGGACAATTCTTGCAAGTAATATCATTATGGTAGATAATTACCATAGTTATTCTAGTAAACTTACATAGTAGACACTTATCTAGTTAAATATAGCTACTCATAGGGATCTCGTACCTACGGAACATATGAACAAGCTAGCAACACAGACGCTTATAACATTAGACAATTCGTAGAGTGGCAAGATATCACCAGTGGCAAATGACTCTTTTACATTATGACAACTCGTCCAAGTCCTCTTAGAAAGATTGGGTGGCATTTATGGAATATGAATAAAGAAATGAAAAGTTGTGTGAGTTTAGGGTACCTAATAATTTCTCAGATTAAACTGGGTGGAAGATAAGCCCATAAACATCGTAACTTTCCAAGTTATACATCATTCTAGTTTGCGTAAAACTTTTATTTGATTGTTTGTTTTTGAGGTATGGCTAATATTTGTGTCTGTTATGGTTTCAGTGCCTCAAAAGGATAGGAAGGATTGCTCTGAGAAGAGTCGTTCGCAATATTAAAGATGGTAATTATTAGGAGCTTTCATTGAAGAGATTTTATAAGTATTATTATATAATATATGAAAGGTTTATAGCGACAAGATTTAAATTCAATATTTCTAGTACATATTACAACTTAATATGGTTGTTTTTTGTTAATATTGACAATAATTTCTTTATTCAAAATGCAGAGTTGATGGTTTTGGGCACTTTTTCACTTTGTTTACACTTCATCCAGCGGTATAAGGTTGCGATGATGTGTACCCGTGGAAGTATTTTGAAGAAAATGCTTCCTTGTGACCCAAGAGGATTTCCTCCGGAGAACGAACATAGTAATTGTGCTGAGGTGAGAATTTTACCTTTACTTTACCTTTAACACAATATATAATAATGTAGGATTGTTTCTGTTTGTTTTCATGGCACTGCAAACTATGACAAATCATAGTTCCATCGACCAATTAGAATCCTAGGGTCCCATCTCCGCAGTCATTCTTCTAGCATAAGGCCTTCATCTTCGGAGATCAAGCACGCAACCTTATCATCTAGGAATGAACATCTAAAAGGTACAAGGGTCCAGTGGCCACATCCTATTCTCCTGCTCCATGGGTGAACACATCTACTTCTCCTTGGTGTATTAACTCTTTGAAGCTTTCATTCATTCAAGTTTTGTGACTTATTAGGGCTGGACACACCTACTGATAGATCCGTCTTTTAAAGAATATTCGGCCAAATACATTGTCTGACTCGGGTGACGACAAAAGTTGCTTGAGATAGCATATCTGACAAAGAAAGTTTGACCTGACACATAATTTTGGTGAGCTTGCATGGACTGCAATAATTTCATGACTAATATTTGAGGACAGCGTTGCGGGGAAGGGGAGTTTTGATACGGTATTAAAAGGCGCAGATTTTGTTAGCTTGTTATAGAATCTAGTGAGTCAGCAATAGTCAGTTTCAAAGTTAGTTAGCTAATATCGGTTTATAAACATAGAATTTCGTTGTATAATCATTTATTCATGAAATTCAATCACAAACTACATTTCAAATTACTTTCTCTAATGCTTTCTGAAAAAAGGATACCATTTCACCATTGTTCTTTCTCTAACAAAACTATTTTTTTCCCTTCGCAGGGGCTTGAACCACTTATGACTGCTGAAGCTGCAGATCAAATTCATATCTTTATATTCCTATTAGCAGTCTCTCATGTGTCAAACACTACGTCAGTAATAATGCTTGCTAAATTGAAGGTAATATTACTTTTATATTAATCCAACTCCTAGAAGTTGTGGATAGTTAAAAAGATGCAAGTGTTGTTTTTGTTTACTCTCGTACAAGCGTACAACTGTGGGTTTTGCTATTGTAATGATGACAAATAAACGGAAAGATTTGAAGAGATAAAAGAGAAATTTTTAGAATAGAAAAGATGACAACTTTTTCATAAAAGGCCTTGAAGGCTTAAAGACCAAGTACACAGAAGATTTTAGGCAGAGCCAACATAAGTTATTTGACCTGCTGATATACAATGCCCGTAAGTATTTTAAAACCGCCAAATGGAGCTATTGTTAAATTTGAATATTTAGTGTCATTTATTGATTCTTAACCTATCTTGTTCAGGTTCTAGGCTGGAGGAGTTGGGAGCGTAATCGGCTTATAGGTATGATATTTTTCTCATGTGAATTGTTTATTTTATATTGTTCCTACCACTCAATAGATCATGTCAACTGAGGATACTTTTTTTTTTTTTTAAATATGTAACAGGTCCGTTACAAGTTAAGTTCACGAATCAAGAACCAGGGTTTAAGGCGAAAATGATATTTTACGGAGTAAGGAGTATATTCTATTTCATATACAACAACAACAACTAAGCTTTATTCCCAAAATTATTTGGTCATTTAAAGCATGAACTAAGAACTTAATCAATTTTCATTTCATCTTAAATGTCTTCCAGCGATGCTTCCTCCGACACCTCTGGAGATCCGTAGACAAAGAAGACTACGAGACTTTACGAAGAGGCTACATAACGGTATGTTTTATTGACTAAAATTTATACTGTTCCAAGTTTAAGTTTAAAGTTCCTCTCTTGATACGAGTGTTGATGGACTATTGTTGTTAGAATGATTGATATCTGGTGCAGAGGAATAATAGGATAGTGGAAGTAATAGAATATAAATTAAGAAGTACCCCAAATAATTTACATCTTATTCGGAAGTAATACTTATCTTTTCCTTCACTGTGACTTTGCTTGTTGGCGTAACGTATGCAGTATATGAGGGGCGGTGGGTCTATCCTAGAGGGTTTGGGTTTCTCCAAATAAAGTTTGTGGGTTTGGGGAAAAAAGAGAAAAGAAGTTGCTTTGGAATTGTGTTGGGCATTCTATTATTCTACCTAGTGCATTTATAAACGAAATTTATAAATGTCTTGAGGATGAACTTACTTTCTTGATTATATTTGGCTGATGGTTGTTTGTTTATCTTGCTTTTATGGCCTAAGGTAGCCGGTGTATTCAAAGGGACCTCTTTAATTCGTCTACAATTGAATTGCACATTTTTATAATTACTTCCGTAAGGCAATGAGGATACCTTGTACGCATTTGCGTTGTTATTTCTATTACTAATGTCATTTCATATCAGGAACAATCAAGTGAACCTTTTTTCATCTCCTACTATATTTTCTGCATTCTTCTTCTTCTTCTTCTTCTTTCTTCTTTTTATTTCTTTTTTCTTTTTATTTTGGTGGTGGTTTGAAGATATTCTCTCTTTGATATAGAAATGAGACAGTAGTATTGAGTTCTTATAACTTGGGTGAAAGACCATCAAAAGCTAGTTACAAGAAAAGGTTGCATTTGAGAGGTTAATATTATTGATTTGATTGTAGTTAGAAGGTTTTAGATAGCTGATGAAGCGAGAAAATTGAAAATTAGAGGTGGTTAAAAGGCTTGAATTGATTTTGTTCTCTCGTGTAACTGTTGCAACGATCAAAGCTCCAAAAGAAAAAAAAAATGACCTTGCATCATAGCCTCATAGAGTCATAGGTGTTGCTGCCTTTTGGAATCCTAATTGCCAGGGTTCTCGAAGAGCCAACAAAACAAAAAAAAGGGCTGCCTGAAAATAGTGAATATTGGGTTGTATTAGCTTGGCCATACGGAAGCCTAACATGCTCTTTGACATGGCTTTAGTTAGTGGTGGTTGTACTTTTCTTTCAAAGTTCTTTTTCACCATAATGAACCTGAAGAGTTCAGAAGCAAGTATTAATTATCATTGACTCTCGACTTTTAAAGTGGCTTATGCCTCGTATGGACAGAAATAAGCTAATCTTTACGGACCCAGCCTTCAAATCAAATCACTCCCAAAACCAAGACCCAGATTACAGTATAATCCTGTTTTCTAACCAAAATCAATCATTAGAGCTACTCCGTATTATTTTGGATTTTACATCATAATCATGTTTTCTAACCTCCTCCTTAACAAGTTTCAGTGTTTTCAGGACCGTATGTACATCAGTTTTTTAGTCCTGCATTTATTTCTCATAAACCACACATGGTAAATAAGGCTGCGAGTTATAGAACCCCTGTTTTACCAACTTTGATCCCATTCTTTTCTTTGACCACCTGAAATCTGGGAAATCTATGTTACACTAGTCTTTTACCAGCTCTAATCATCTCTTGCTATATTGGCATCAAAACAGAAGGTGATCGTGAGTCTCATAAGTCTCTAAGCTGTAATTATCCCTGAACAGCCATCTAGCTGATAAAAGCTGCCCTGGGGACAATGTGCCTTGACCAGATAAATATTCCCTAATCTACTTTAGGGGAGTCATCCTCAAGCCATTTGTAGCCTTCAAAACACTGTAATTCTTTGCAGTACCAGTCCATTGTCCACTAGTAGAACCAGCCTGCAATTTACACTTGACAGCACAGATTTCCTTTCCAGCAGCCCTTAAAATAGTAGCTATCAACCCATCTAATCCATAAAGTATCTGCCTTGGTATAAATCCAATACACATACTTCCCGATACAAGGCTACATTTCACTTCAACACATCTCTAATCCCTAATCACCCACACTCCTTTGGCTTGCAAATGTTTTCCCAGGAAACCTGTGGGCTTCTGACTTGATGTTCACAGCTATCCCGGAGGAAGTTCCTGCATACGGCTGCAATCTTTTTCATTATCATCTTAGGCAGGAAGAACACCCTAGCCCAGTAGTCATGCAGATGTATCTACACTTACATTCTTTAAAGTATTCCTCCTTTATACTTGATTCTTCTGAGGCTCTCCTATTACAGTGGATTTTTAATTGAAGTTCTCTTACTTGTACTCGTACTCGTACTAGGAGACGGATGATTATCAAGCTAATGTCTCTTCCTTGGTGATTGAGGCTCATAACTTATCAAGGAGTCCTTCTTTTAGGGAGGTCAAATGTCGACACAAAAAATAATCGGAATCTTCCCCTCCAAGATATATTCGACTTTGCATTAAGCCAATCAAAATTAGAGAGAAATTGCGCACAGTCGCACATGTTTGTTTTTGTTGGGCAACGGTGTAAGGATTTTGTAGTTCTTCTATTTTAACAAGAGATTATGTTTTTTACTTTGGTCTGAGAGGCCTCTAATGCCATAAGGTTAGAGTTTTCAACGATAGCATAGCAATAGTTGCATAAATATTTTAGTTCAAGAATGATATAACATATAATCTTTGATTGTGAATGTTTTTTTCTTAGGCCTTGCCTGGTATGCAAGGAATAGTTAGGGGGGAATAAATTCATGGGTAAATTATTAGTGGGGGATTGATTAGGGGGGTAATAATTCATTGATTTGTCGGTTTGGAATACTAGGATTGAACAAGGGGGATTGAAAAGCAAGAAGGAGAAAGAAGAAGGTGAGAGAAGAGGAGAGAGATGATGAATACCCAGAACAAAGAAAGTACGCAGAAGCAAACAGGCAAGAAATGTATTACCCGGTAATCTTTACTGGATGGGGTGGGCCGGTAATACATTACCCTTGTTGGGGGGTAATGAGTTTGGGGCCTAACTTATCCCTATCAATCCAAACTTGCAGATGAGCCTGAAATTGTTAGCCCCTTAATTATTCAGGGCCTATTCCTTGCATTCCAGGCAGGCCCTTAGACTCATAATTCTGCCACAAGCCTTGACTTTCAAAATCTTATCAACGAGTCGTTAGAGGATGATTTCATCGTGGTGGCTAAAGTAAAATTCTTTTCGTGGGTGTTAGCTACCTGCCTCTTATTGCTGAATGTTAGCGGTAAGATGCTATCTATAGTCAATTATCTAAATATTTTTCCTATGATGAAGTTTAGAAACTTCAACGCCCGTCTTTTTTTTCTGATGTCTCTTCAGGATATCTCACACTATTTTGGACTGCCCACATTCCTTTCATTGTAAGTATCAATTTTCTTACGACAATATATGCAATAAGTTATTTTAGGATTTGCAAATGTATAAAATGAATTACATAGCAAACAACTAATACTTACAACTTGGAATAAGAACATAAACGGGAGAAAAACTGGTGATAGGGTTAAGAAATCCTGGTTCATGGCCTTAAGTAAGTGCTAGGCCATCATGCAACTTTGAGAGATGAAGAGTGAATGAAGGGAGCCAGGCTTCTTTTGTGAGCACTAGAAGTACAGAAAAAGGATGTTATTGCCAACAGATAAGACATTGGCATTAATCTTTAAATTACCTCCCTTTACCCATTCACCTAATCAAGTTTTTGCCTTCCTACAATCCCCTGCCTACAGTACAACCTGATCCCTGAGATGCATTAGGTTTTCCCAGGCCCACGGGTCACTAGGATGCAGATTAGCTTTCCATAAATCAGTTGTTTTATACTTTTAAATCCATTGTGTCCAAACATCAGTGCTGTGTTGGTGCAGCTTTACAAGCCATCTCATTAGAATAGCTTTGTTCCAGCCAGTGATAATGAGTATATTGTTACTAATCTCTCTAATCAATTGTGCTATCAAATCAGATTCTCTTATCATATACTATTGGTAGTTAGCTAAAAACTTTGATTTTGCCGTAAATACCAAACATTTGGATCTAACGATTTGTATCACTTCTTGTTTATGTAGAATACATTCCAGATGACATATTTTTTGTGGGTGTTGGTAAGAATTTTACCATTTTTAATGTATTGATTTAGCCTTATGAATTTGGAAATAAGAATTTCACAACTAAACTTCTTGTTTACTGCAGATTGAATTTGGAGGAGTTTCTTGCTTGATCGATTTACTTTATTTAACTATTTATAAGATCTTAGTCGGGTAAAACCTCAATCTTCCGTCATTCAAAGACTGGATAGCTATTCTATGAAAAAACTCATTAATTGACTACTATTTGGTTTTGCAGGATAATTGCCATGATTTTGTGTAGCTATCATACACTTCCACTATATGCCCTTGTGAGCCAGGTGAGTTCGCTACATCCCGTTCTATATTGCTTGTTTGCATTGTTATGACAAGTGGGCATTAATTCATGATCTTGTTGTTTTGTATTCAGGTTTCCCGAAGTAGGCATGTGGAATCGCATGTATAGTTGTAGAAGTATTGAAAGATGATATTGTGCCCTATGGTGCTCGGACTCGGATCGGAGTGTCCGAAATGGACTCGGATCCGAGTGTCTGACCCTTTTTCCTTGGAAAACAAGGATATGGGTATGCGGTCAACAAGTATCCAATTGGTCAATTGGACACGGTCAAAGTATCCAATTTTATGAGTTGGACACGATGTGGGAGTGTCCAGGATTGGTTTTGGACTCTGTCAGGCTAAAAATAATAAATTATAGGAAAGAAATAAAAAATAAAGCAACCCTTTTTAATTTAGACTTGGTAACTCCATGCATATAGGGAAAGAAAAGTTAAAGATTAATTACCTTACTTTTTTTATGAGTCCAATGGTAGTCTCAATACCAGACTATAATTATGAAAATACTACCATACACCCGGGTGTAGTACCCCCAATGTTGACATCATGCTGATGTCATCATAGTTTTTTTTTTTTTTTGGGAGATATCAGCAGTTGATTGTTTTTCAAAAAAAAAAAAAATACGTTGATTAGTTAATTAGTCCTACTCTAACGCAAAAATGGGTTAAATATGTTTTTTCTTTTCTTTTCTTTTTTTAGATCAATTTTTGGAATTCTTGTTTGTCGTAATTCCATTATCAATGGGTATAACTCGTATAATTGTGTAACTATATATTTTAATTCGGCCCAAAAAAAAACAATATATCTTAATTTATATGCTCATCAATTCTGTTCTTCTACTTCTAAGTTGTGTCACCATTTTTTTTTTTCGATTGATCCATTAAGTACTTTGCATCAATACAAAACTAATGACATGTAACAAAACTTATGAGCATTAAATCAATGAGCATGTTCCTAAAACTAATGCGCATTAAGACAAATGTAATGAGTATATGTTGATCGAGTACAAAATGAAGACAGTCGATTTACAATTACTAAATAGACTTTGTACAAGTTGATATAAAAGTATAAGTGGGATCATACAACAATCAAATCAATATTGTACTAAGTGTGCAGAATTTGAACTATGTAGATTATTCTTCAACCAAATAGTACAGTTGAGCTTGTTGTCGATCTTGATCATTTTGGGGCTTTATGTTGATGAGTAGTTCATGCAACATACTTCAATGAATCCACTTCATAGCTAAGAGATCATATGATTTGGGGTCGGCAATGAATCGTCATATGGCGTAAAAAATTAGCCTCATATAGCTATAAGCAAGGTAACCAAAATTAGCAACCACAGTGTTCTGAGAAAACAAACGTGAAATTTTTTTGCCATGAGCATACCCTAAACATCAATGAGCATGTATCCAAGATTAGTGAGCATTTGTCAAAAAAGTAACAAGTGCGTAGTAAAAATTAATAAATATGTGAAATGAAATTGTTGAGCATTAATAAAAAAATCGATGAGTATCTAACCAAAATAAATAAGCATTTAGCAAAATGTAACTAATTTCTCCATCGAGATTAGAAAGCTGTTGACGAGCACATAATCAATGGTTATTGAGCATCTAGAAAAGAAATTAATGGTTTGATTGGTGACAATCACATCTAGCATGCTTTGGTCCAAACTAATAGTAATGTAATCGAAATTAGAAAACATAATGATCTAAAAAAAAAAAACAGATATGAGTCAACACAACGTTAAAATCATTGAGTATTTAGGCTTTAGCCACAAGTAAAATTCATTGAGCATACGCTAAAATTCAGTGAGCATGTACCCAAAATTTAACGATTATTAAATTAAAAATTATTAGACGTTTGGGTAATAACAATGCATTAAAACCTAATGACAATTATTAAAAATGTAATGAGCATAATACTAAAACTATCGAGCATTCATAATAAACAAACGAGCATTCACATTAATGATCAAACTAATGAATACATTTAAATCCAATGAGCATTCATGTTAAACTAACGAGTACAAATGTTAAACTAACGAGTATTAGTTTCAAACTAACGAGCAAGCATTGAAATCAAAATTATGAGTATTATATCAAAAATAAGTTAATGAGTATTTACTAAAAACGTATAAGTATTCATCAAAATGTAACGAGCATTAGAAATTATTAGACGTTAGGGAAATTATTAGACCTAGCTAGTATTGGGATGGTATCAAACTAACGAGCAAGCATTGACATCAAAATTACGAGTACTATATCAAATATAAGTTAATGAGTATTTACTAAAAACGTATGAGTATTCATCAAAGTGTAACGAGCATTAGAAATTATTAGACCTAAGGAGCATTATTAAAACTGTAATGAGCATAATACTAAAACTATAGAGCATTCATATTAAACAAAGGGGCATTCACATCAATGATCAAACAAACGAATACATTTAAATCCAATGAGCATTCATGTTAAACTAACGAGTATTAGTATCAAACTAACGAGTATTGGTATCAAACTAACGAGCAAGCATTGACATCAAAATTACGAGTATTATATCAAAAAATAAGTTAATGAGTGTTTACTAAAAACGTATGAGTATTCATAAAAATATAACGAGCATTAGAAATTATTAGAAGTTAGGGCAATAAAAATGCATTTAAACCTAATGAGCATTATTAAAAATGTTATGAGCATAATAATAAAACTATCAAGCCTTCTTATTAAACAAACGAGCATTCAAACTAACGAATACATTTAAATTCAATGAGCATTCATGTCAAACTAACGAGTATAGATGTTATGAGTATTGATATCAAACTAATGAGCATTAACAATTAATTAATTTGAAGATAAGTGTGTATTCCATGAGAATTTTTTGAAGTGTATTATTGAAAGTAAACACTAGATCCTGAAAAATGAGAATTAGACATTAAAAGATGAAGTCTATTGCTTAATAATGCTCATTAAGATTTGATTTTTGAATGTATAAAATCAAGAACTAAAAACAGACTCAAATAGAATTTCAATTGACATTAACAAACTGACCTTTGAGAAGTACAAAATTTGGTGTTGATGAACTCTTTTCTTGCTTGATCTTGAGTATTTGTTACTAAAACTGCAAAACACAACTAAGAATTGGAATATTGCTATAAATATTGATGAAGTTTGGTACCATAAAAAGTGAAAATCAACATACCTTTGATCAATGTTGGTGAATTAGAAGAATCCTGATATGCTTTTGAATTGATTAGTTACGTACAATTAGGAGAAAGCTAGATATTAGGGTTAAATAAAATATAAAATAAAAATAAATAGAAAATAAACATGAAATCAGGTTTTTTTTTTTTTTTTGGATAATTTCCAAATCATTTTTTTTTTAATTTCCAAATAATCTTGGGGGTACCACCCCCAGGTGTATAGTATAGGAACTGGTCCAATGGTAGTCCCAATACCAGACTAATTAAATACATTAAAGGAAAATGTTACACATACAATGGGTGTATGAAGCATCTCATACAATGGGATGTGGCAAACTCTTATTGGTCAATTTCAAAAAAAGAATATTCCCAAAAGTTTAATTTTCATTCAAAATTTTCAGAAGGGTTTATACAAATTAAATTTTCTTTTACCTTTTTCTTTTATTGTTAGATGTAACAGAACCCTCTTTTTTTTTTTTTACTTTCTCTCTCTATCTCATTTTTTTTCACATCCAACCTCTCTCTTCTCTCATTTTCTTTGTCTCTTATCTTCTCCTCTACCCAAGATGAACATGGAAATTTCAAAATCCAACATCCAAATGAATCTTCTACATGTTGAAGAATTGTTATATATATTTATGAGTTGAAATTAGTCGATGATGGGCAAGGATACTACGATTGTATTTGATATTGCATTGAATCTGGGTAAAACAAAATTAAATTAGGTATATTATACAAAGATTGAAGATGAAGGTTGAGATGAATATGAGGTGAAGAAGATGAAGAAAAGTATGATTTTGGGTGAAATTTACATGAAGACTTGTTAATTTAAGTTTAATTTACACGAGAGTAGTTAGTTTAATTTTAATTTTGATTGTTTGTATTTGAATTTAGATTAATAAATCTGCATATTAGAAAAGGATTGAATATGAAAATGGATTTGAAGATGAACACGTTGAAGATGAACACAAAATGGAAGATGAATAGTTGTCCCGCTTTGATACAATATTGTATCAGACGATACTATTAATTAATCTTCGTTTTTGGTCCAAATCTGTAGGTTTTACTTAGTAATCCAGACAGAAAAAATCTTTCTTCACTTAATTGTCTCTTCCTCACGCTTCCCCACTTTATGAACATGTTTAGTATGTAAGAAACAATAAATATATCAATGATACTAAATAGAACAGAACGACACATTATTATTGTAATGTAGTTGCTATTACATAATCTGAACTACTTTTCTAATAATAATAGTTTCTATTTTCAACTAATAAGTTACCATGTAATTAATCCATATCATCCCTATAGACCCTACTAACACTAGCTAGTAACCCCAATAACCTTAATAGCCATAATGACCGAAATAACCCTAGCAATCTTCATAATTCATTTGTGTACAATATTCTTTGTATCCTGCAAAAAATAACAAAATGAGTAATAAATTTCTTAATATCATAAAACACATTTGTGAGTATAAAGTCATTCACTGAGCAGATTTAATTTGTAAGAAAATAGTTTGTAAGGTTTCCATACGTGCCTAGTGAACATGTAAATTTTTTGTTGACATTACTCACACAAAATAATTGGATTGATATGTTATTGTCTATTCCAGGTCGTCCAAATAATTGGATTCGAAAATGAACATGAATATGAAGATGAACAATATGAACAACACAAAAAATATGAAGATCAATACTATTGGCATTGCCTAATACAAATGTTTATTGGTCGATACGAATAGTAAATTCAATATAATTAAAGTATATGAAAGAACATGCCATAAAGGAATTGACTATGAACTAATAGCATGTCAAATATTTGAAAAAATGAAAGACTTATACAAGATGGGCATCAACATTAAATCGTAGCTTAGGGCTACAAAAATACTCCATATATTATAAGATAGATTTTATTAGATCCACTCAATAATTTTTCAATCAAGTGAAAGATATATAATCTTAACAATTAATCTACATGGAATCGAAAAATAAACTTCAGATATTATTAAACTTACATCTTCAATACATTACCATTTAAAGTTAAGATGAGTAATGTTTTTTTATCGTACACATGTTAATATTTCTTTAGGAAAGAAACTCATAATCTAGTCCACTTTATTGTTGACCATTTCAATTAAATGACCATATTTTTCCGGTCCACTTTACAAGTTTTTCTCATTAACTAGATATTTTCTTCTTTCACCCTCTTTGACTCTTTATTTTCCTCTCCTATTTTGCATGTCTAGTATTTGAAGAGCACTTATCATATCCGTAATGATAAGAAAATATCAAAGTTATTAAAGTGAAATTAGCATTCAAACACAATTGCAATAACCCTATAACCTCCATTATTAGTATGCTTAAAATACCA
>JBBYHQ010000016.1:4418518-4439173 GCA_038382645.1 Spergularia azorica
ATGAAAATGAAAGCGGAAGGCTAGGATCGTGATAAATTAGGTTTTAATTTTTTTTTTCTATATTTTTGGCCGGGTCCGCCGGTCCATGGGTCGGGTCTGGGTTTCAGATCAAAGACCCATATCCGACCCACACATTTATCACTAGGTCTACACCCGACCCATATCCATTGGGTCTCCAAAAAATGGACGCAGATCCGACCCAAGTGGGTCGGGTCCGCCAGGTCTGGATCAGGTCGTGGGTCCATTGCCATCCCTACAAAGGCCACATCAACATCTACAAAATAAATTTGGATTTTGACTAACTATTCGGACATAGGACATACCCACACGAATTAAACGTCCCAATCATCCAAATCCAATACAGATACTGTAGCAAACTTCCCTACTCACGAAAGGGTCGATAGAGGTGCGCGTGTGAACGGAGTAGTATGGTGACCATGTCCCCTCTTCAGCTCACCCTGCCTTCTCCGCCTCCACCACTTCTCTCTTCTTCACCGCATACATCAAACACTCCCTAGCATCTGTCATGATTGGCTCGTATCATCCTAATTTGAGTCTCTGTGGATTATTGAGTAAAAAATGCTGTTGGTGTGGCTGTGAAATTTGGAGGTTTTGCACCCAATTCGATTTCTGGGATTTAAAATTACGGGTTGGTGGAGGAGAGAGAAAGGGGGCGGACATGGTGGTGGGACTTGGGAGGCGGATAAGAAAAGGCAGCTGAGTGTTTAGTACTGTGTACACAGAAATACAGAAGCATCAGTTTCAGTTTCACACCGTACACATACGGTTTCTTCCTCAAGCTACGCATACCCTGCTCTCTCTCTCTCTCTCTCCCGCCATTAATGATGGTCCCAACCCCAGAAATTTGATTTTCAATTTCTTCCTCCCCAAATTGCCATTTCTATTCTATCTGTTTTCTTCTGCAAAACATTGCAAAAATGGGGGCTATTGATGTTATGCACATTAATTCAACTCGTATTACTATGATTGCTCACAATCATTCATTGTTCCGTGTCTCTCCTCCATCCCAGCAACCCAGGTACGCTCCTTTTTTTTTTTTGTTGTCGCCGTTGTTGTTCTTGTTATTCTGTCTTTGTGGCCAATTTTCCCCCAATATATAAAAATTTTGCTGGTAATTCTAAAACCATTGATTAGTTTAATTATTTATTCCCCCAATGTGAAAGATTTACTAAGTTTTGGAAAAACTAAATAATTCCCAATGCTGAACTTGGTAGCTCGAAATCAGAAGAGTAGCTTCATGCACAAAATTAATAACCACTCTTGCACTGCTTCTGGCTTTCATGGGCTGTAAATTTCAACTCAAAAACTTGTAGATGGACCATGACATACCAGTGTGTAGCTGTATACCTTATCTGACTACCCGAACAAGATTCACCCAAAAATTCACTCTGAAACAAAAGTTATGCACACTTTGGTGTTAACAGGTCAGGACTGACCTGTAGTTCGTGTTATATGAGCACCTGAATTGAAATGCTCATAACTTGTGTTCTAGAAATGAGTTCGACTTTTAATCAAATCTAGAGCATAGTTAAACTCCCCAAATTTCCAGAAATGCATAACACTTCCCACTTTAACATCTGATCGAATCCCAGCACCAAAAATAATTCGATCCATCTGCAGACTTCACTAAAACAGAACAGTAAGTTGAAAACTCTAATGCTACACCCATGACGAACCTAAAAATTACTGTTAACATATGAAACCAATTGAATTCGACCCCTCCAGGATCAAACACAAATCGAGGCCCCTTTAAGTTGCAGAATGATTGACAGGCCTCAAGCAACAACTTGAACAATTCAGAACAATCACCAATATTTTCTGCTTGAAAGTTATGATGATCGAGCTTCAAAAACAGGTTGCAAAATGACATTAAAACTTCCTTCTGAGTGGCGTACAAGGCTAATTCCAGAGAACCCTCTTTATATTGATCTTTTCTTAATTCCTCTATGTCACTTGAATTGATACACACAGTTTCCTCTAAGTTTTCAGAAACTTCAACCATATGAATATCAACTTCTATAACTAAGGATTCCTCACAGAGTTCACTCTGGTTTGTCGATTTTTGAGCATCCTCCACATCTTTTATTACTGACTTAACAGGATTTAGTTTCTCCTCAAGGTCTAGTGCTCTCAAACAAACATCTCTAAAAGAGATACAAGACTCCATATATAATTTGCCAGCAATATTCAAGTTTAATCCTAGGTAGAACAGTGACATGAAAGTATCTAAGGAAACACTCTCATCACATCTACACATCAAAAACTCGAAATCTTCAATATACTCAGAAACATCATTATTACCTTGCTTAACCTCAACCAGTTGATCATAAGCCTCATTCATATACGGTAATGTCAGAAATTTTCTTTTCAGAACTTCTTTCATTTTGCTCCATTTTCTGATTTTCGGTTTGCCTTTGAATTTCCTCAGAATCTTTAATTCATTCCACCACTTTTCAGATTTTTTTTCTAAAACACGATGCAACCACTTTAACCTTGAGGCATTCATCAAGCTCAACCTTGCACAGAATTTCTTCCACATTGCACAACCAACTTATAAAAGCATTTTCACCCGCTTTACCATCAAAGCTAGGTAGATTGAACCTTAAATCATGCTCATACCTGGAATAAAGAGACGTTTTCTTTGCTGCAAAGTAGCCCTCTTGTAATGGCTCCAAGTTGCTGTACCATGCCCTGTTTTTGCTCTGTTTGCTGAAATCCTCTGCCTTCGACATGCTTACAGTGCATCCTTCACTTTGGGGTTGTGTTTAGGTTGCGTTGAGATGGTTTAAGACCTGAGCAAAAGCTCTGATACCACTTGATGCACTCCTAAACACCATCTAAGATCAAACTTACAAACTACAATTTGTTTTTGGGATTTTCTGATTTTGGACTAAAGATAAAGATATGAACTTGAAGTATTGTTGATTCTCTCAACTCCTCTCCAAGAACTAGGCTTAGAATGCTTAGGTTACTCACCCCTAAGAACACTTAGCCAAAGTTATGCTTAATTCCTAAGAGATGAACTCACTCCAAGAAGTTAAACAAGATCAGAATTCTCATCCGAAGAGTTTTCCTTTTCATTTCATCAAGTCTGTCCATTACATAGGTTATGATACTCTATTTATAGAGTTGATTGCAGTAGAAAACTGATACAATAATGTAAATACAAGAATACAATAAACTAAGGAAAATATCTAAAGAAAGCTAAGCTAATTATACTAATATAGTAGCATGTGCTGGAACCTACGTCTGACTTGGGCTCCAAAATGCAGCTTCTTTTTATGCAATTGAGACAGCAACTTGCTTCCTTTAAAGCAAACCCTCATGAGAGGGTTTTCTCAAACCTTGCTTTAAGCTGCTTGCTTACTTTACCTCAGAGTATTTTGGCATCATAACATTTGTAATACTTCACCTGGGTTTTCCTAATATCAGCTGCATGATTGAATCAATTTCGAGCCATACTTGTAGCACAAAGAACAGGCTTCCTTATAAACTGAAAACAGAGCAGCTGACGTTGCTACACAGTGTTTAAAGGGCTGGTAGACATAACAAATCATGTTGGATGAAGCTCTTAAAGGTGCCATTGGAAAGAGGACTTCTTGAACTTCAATCTAGACACAAATGCCACCCAATTTGATGATCTTTAGAAGGATATATAAGCCCTCGAAGTTCAGACCTGTAATCTGAATTTTCTGATGAAACCCTTGCTATGATCCGGTTTCAAAAGTAAACTGCATCTAATATATAAAATTTTTGCTGGTAATTCTAAAACCATTGATTAGTTTAATCTCTTAGCTTTCCAAAATGGTATGGCACAAAATTACCGGACTTCATTTGAGCCTTGTACGAGGCTCACGAATTTAAGTGCGCAAACCCGAGGTTTCAGAAATGGACTTCAATAAGATTTCTCCTCAAATATTGGCTCTCAAATCGGAGTGGCTTTGAGCATCTTGCACCTGCATCACAAACTGATCCATTATTCCATATCTAAACACTAACAATGATTTCAAGGACACAGAATTCCAGGAAGTGGGATTCTCCCCTCTCCTTATCTTCCCCTCTTTACAAAACCAAGACTCCCTGACACAATCGTAGTAGTGCAATAGAATCAACCCTCATTGGGATAAATTTTTAATGTTAAATTGTATGAATTTGGGGATATTGTTAGTTTGGAGTAAATTTGGGGCTAAGGTGTTAAATTAGCTAGTTAGATAACTAATTATTAAGAGATGTTTCAATGAATTTGGCTCATGACTCGTTGTTGCTATTGTTTGTGTTTTCAAATTGTTGTAGATGGCTAATGAGAAGCTGCTCGATCAAACACCCACGTGGGTGTTTGCTACTGTTTTCATTGTAATGATCACAGTAGGGATATGTTTGGTAAAATTCCTCCGGCTTTTGATGAGGGTGAGTACTATCTTTTGTTTTTTTTTTTTTAAGTTCATGGTATTTTATTTTATCCAACTTTTGATGACGAATTTTATATGTTAATTACTAAATGAGTATACATAAGTTTAGGTATGTATCCCATCATCCAAATGGTACTATATGGGTGAGTGTTATGGAAACCTTATGTTTTTAGGTGAATTGATTTCTATTTGTGCAAATGATCCACATAAGAGATTGAACATAAACAATCTAATGCTAGTTTTGAATGTTCGCTTAAACAAATCAAATGGTAGTTTAGTGAAGAAAGTAGCAATACAGCAAGACTTAGAAGAGTATACCATGAGAAAGGGATACCAATGGCTGAAAGGGGAGATACCAAAAGTAAGATGGGCAAATCTGATTTGGAACAGAATAGTAGCGCCAAACATGCCTTTATTGGTTGGATTATGGTGCTCAAAAGGATGCAGCTCAGAAGTGTGTTGGTTGAACTAGGCTATTGTGATAAAGATGTTTGTATATTATGTGGTCTGAAATTCATGGGCGTCTATTTTTTTAATGCCCCTATAGTAGAAGTGGGTAAAGCTAATTCACTGGTTGATGGAAAGCTTAATTTCCTTTAGATAGTACCATAAATTGGTGTTGCTTCTGGAAGGTGGGATAGAGGCTAAACGGTTACCAATATCGTAATTGTAGCACATGTGTACCGGGTTTGGGTAGTAAGGAATGTTTGAATGCTGGATCTTGTTGTTTTGCAGCCTGAAACTAAACAAGTGCATCCGTCATAAATTAAGAAGTTTGTTATAAATTTTTTTATTTGTGCAACACATATACAGTCTTACCTTAATATATCTTCTTTGTATTATCAAGCATAAAATCTTACAGTAAGTGATTCAGTTATTGGATTATTCATGTATCAATCTTCTTCATTATCAGAGGACAATTTTGCAAGTAATGTCATTATGGTAGATAATTACCATAGTTATTCTAGTAACCTTACATAACGGACACTTATCTAGTTATATAGCTACTCATAGGGATCTCCTACCTACAGAACATATGAACAAGCTAGCAAAACAGACTCTTAACGTTAGACAATTCGTAGGGTGGCAAGATATCACCAGTGGCAAATGACTCTTTTACATTAGAACAACTCGTCCAAGTCCTCTTAGAAAAATTGGGTGGCATTTATGAATAAAGAAATGAAAAGTTGTGTGAGTGTAGGGTACCTATTAATTTCTCAGATTAGACTGGGTGGAAGATAAGCCCATAAACATCGTAATTTTCCAAGTTATACATCATTCTAGTTTGCGTAAAACTTTTATTTGATTGTTTGTTTTTGAGGTATGGCTAATATTTGTGTCTTGTTATTGTTTCAGTGCCTCAAAAGGATAGGAAGGATTGCTTTGAGAAGAGTCGTTCGCAATATTAAAGATGGTAACTATTAGGAGCTTTCATTTAAGACATGTTATAAGTATAATATAGTATATGAAAAATTTATAGCGATAAGATTTAAGTACAATATCTCTAGTACATGTTACAATTTGATATGGTTGTTTTTGTTAATATTGACAATAATTTCTCTATTCGAATGCAGAGTTGATGGTATTGGGCTCTTTTTCACTTTGTTTACACTTCATCCAGCGGTACAAGGCTGCCATGATGTGTACTCGTGGAAGTATTTAGAAGAAAATGCTTCCTTGTGACCCGAGAGGATTTCCTCCGGAGGTAGAACGTGCTAATTGTGCTGAGGTGAGACGTTTTCCCTTACTTTACCTTTGACAACAATATATGATGCATGATTGAAACTGTTTGTTTTCATGACCCTGCAAACTATGACAAATCATGGTTGAACCAACCATTTAGAATCCCATCTCCTCAGTCATTCTTCTAGCATAAAGCCTCAAATGTAAACAACTAAATATGGCCGTCATCTTCGGAGATCAAGGGTCCAATGGCCACATCCTATTCTCCTGATTCGTGGGTGAACAAACCTACTGCTCCTTGGTGTATTTACTCTTTGGAGCTTTCAATCATTCAAGTCCTGAGACTTAATAGGGCTGGACAAACCCAAATAAGATTGAGGTAGGAGAGAGGGAAGTGGACGATTAAAATGAGATACATTCATCGTCAAGAACTTATGATTTGAAAAATTAATGCTACTGATAGATCCGTCCTGGAAAGAATATTCGACCAAATACATTGTATGACTCGGGTGACAACAAAAGTTGCTTGAGAGAGCACATCTAACACCTGACACAGAATTTTGTGAGCTTACATGGGCTGCTTTCACCGAACAGTGATCATGTTTCCCAAACATGGTCAAGAGACGATCTTTCACCCAATCAGTGAACCAGGTGATGAGGTTTAATGAAAAGAATTTCTTGCATCTAGCAATTGCCATTAGGTTTCAATCACAACCACCGAAAGAAATTCTATCACCTCCTTGCCATTTATTTTCATTCATGGGAACTGGTCAATAAAGGTTTCAATCACGCCTAGGGAGCGAGTTAGAAGAGAAAAACTCTTATGTGAGTTTAGGGATTACTAGTTTCGAACTTATAACTTCCACCATGAGAGTAAAGCGTGGGATGAGACTTTTCCTTTCGACTGCTTTTCCTTGAGGGACTCTAGTCTGCCTTCAATGATATACATTTACTTTGACTACCCTTTTCTTCTTCTCATTTATATATAGTCCATACATCTTCACTTGTTTTACAACTAAACTTCATTGTCTTCCTTTTCTTTAATGCTTTTTTTTATTAAACTCTTGTTAAATGTGTTTCAAGACTCTTAAACTTGTTCACAATGATCTTTAACTTGTTGTTTTCGTCGTCGTCGTCTTTAGCACTGATACATAAACCAGCCGTGTAGTGATGTTCATAGTAATCTAATATACAATACTAGAAGGTGTTGGATTTGTTAGCTTGTAACAGAATTTGCTGAGTCATCAATAGTCAGTTACAAAGTCAGTTGGCTATTATCAGGTGTATAAACATAGAATTTGTTTGTATAATCATTTATTCATGAAATTCAATCACAAACTACATTCACATTACTTTCTCTAATGCTCTCTCAAGAAAGGATACATATCCACCATTGTTCATTTCTCTAAAAAAACTACTTTTGTTCCTTCACAGGGGCTTGAACCACTTATGACCGCTGAAGCTGCAGATCAGATTCACATCCTTATATTCCTATTAGCAGTTTCTCATGTGTTAAACACTACGTCGATAATAATGCTTGCTAAATTGAAGGTAATATTACTTTTGTATAAATCCAATTCCTAGAAGTTGTGGATAGTTAAAAAGATACAAGTGTTTTTGTTTACTTTCGTACAAGCGTACAACTGTAGCGTTATGGATCTTGATCCCAAATCCAATTTATATAGGCAGAGCCAAAATAAGTTATTTGACCTGCCGAAATACAATGCCCATAAGTAATTTAAAACCGCCAAACGGAGCTATCAGTGCATTAAAACTGTTAAATTTGAATACTTAGTGTCATTTATTGATTCTTAACCTTGCTAGTTCAGGTTCTAGGCTGGAGGAGTTGGGAGCGTAATCGTCTTGTACGTATAATATTTTTCTCATGTGAGTTGTTGATTTTATATTGTTCTTACCACTCAATAGATCTGTCAACTGACGATAACTTTTTTTTTTTAATTATGTAACAGGTCCGTTACAAGTTAAGTTCACAAGTCATGAGCCAGGGTTTAAGGCGAAGATGATATTTTACGGAGTAAGTAATATATTCTATTTCATATCACATTTTATATAGTATTATTTGTTAAAGTTCAAATGTTTTCCACTTGTTTTACAACTATTTTTAATCTTCTATTTTCCTTTCGGACAGCTTTTAAAAAAAAAAACTCTTTCTGAACGTGTTTGATTGTTTTTCTAACTTCACAATAATCTTTGACTTGGACGACATCCTCGAGACGGTTACTTATGACGATTTATGTTAGCCGACACCAAATCATTTTGGGAATAAGGCTTGGCTGTTATTGTATCACAATTTATAATTGCTCATTTAAAGCATGAACTAAGAACTTTATCAATTTTCATTTCACCTAAAATGTCTTCCAGCGATGCTTCCTCCGACACCTGTGGAGATCCGTAGACAAAGAAGACTACGAGACTTTACGAAGAGGGTACATAATGGTATGTTTTATTTACTAAATTTTATGCTGTTTCAAGTTGAAGTTTAAAGTTCCTCTCTTGATATGAGCATGTTGATGGACTATTATTGTTGGAATGATTGATATTTGAGGTAGAGGAATAAGAGGATAGTGGAAGTAATAGAATGTAAATTAAAAAGTACCCCAAATAATTTACATCTTATTCGGAAGTAATACTTATCTTTTCCTTCACTGTGACTTTGCTTGTTGGCGTTACGTATGTCGTATATGAGGAGCGGTGGGTCTATCTTGCATGATTGTTTGGTTTTCTCCAAATAAAGTTTGTGGGTTTGGGGAAAATAGAGAAAAGAAGTTGGTTTGGAATTGTGTTGGGCATTAAATTATTTTACCTAGTGCATTTGTAAATGAACGAATTCAACGAAATTTATAAATGTCTTGAGGATGAACTCACTCTCTTGATTATATTTGGCTGATGGTTGTTTGTTTATCTTGCCTTTTTGGCCTCTCGTTTTGATATAGAAATGAGACAGTATAGTAGTATTGAGTTCTTATAACTTGGGCGAAAGACTGTCAAAAGCTAGCTACAAGAAAAAGTTGCATTTGAGAGGGTAAGATTATTAATTTGGTTGTAGTTAGAAGGTTTTAGATAGCTGATGATGAGAAAATTGAAAATTAGAGGTGGTTGAAAAGGCTTGAAAATTAAAGGGTCTCGAGTAGCTGTTGTAACGATCAAAGCTCCAAAAGGAAAAGAATGACCTTGCATCATAGCCTCATAGAGTCATAGGTGTTGCTGCTTTTTGAAATCCTGATTGCCAGGGTTCTCGAAGAGCCAACAAAACAAAAAAAAATGGGCTGCCTGAAAATGGTGAATGTTGGGTTGTATTAGCTTGGCCATACAGAAGCATAACATGCTCTTTGACATACCTTTAGTTAGTGGTGGTTGTACTTTTCTTTCAAAGTTCTTTTTCACAATAATGAACCTGAAGAGTTCAGAAGCAACTAGCAAGTATTAACCACCATTGACTCTCAACTTTTAAAGTGGCTTATGCCTCTGTACTTCAATTTCATTTGTTCGTCAACCTTTAACGTCCCTCAATATTGTTCATCTAAGGAGGTTGCTATTTACATAAGTGTATCCATGCCTTTTTTTTTGTGGGGGACAATGTTAGAATTTTATAAAAGAATTGAAAAAAATAAAAAGCTAATCTGGACAGACCAGCCTTCAAATCACTCCCAAAACCAAGACCCAGATTACATCACAATCCTGCTTTCTAACCAAACTCTATCCTGCAAATATTTTGGATTTTACTTCTAATTCTGCTCCTAACCTCCTTCTTAAGGACTGTATGTACATCAGATTTTCAGTCCTGCATTTATTTTTCATGAAACACACATGGTAAATAAGGCTGCAAATTATAGCCCCCTGCCACCTGTTTTGTTAACTTTGATCCCATTCTTTCCTTAGAGCACCATTTAATGGTATTTTTATCTGGGTAATGTATGTTACACCAGTCTTTTACCAGCTCCAAACATCTCGTGCTGTATTGGCATTGAAACAGCAGGTGATCAAGAGTCTCAGGATGTTGTTGACAGAGAAAACAGCTATTATCAAATATCAATGCAAATCCCTTTTGTTTTAAGCTTGTCTCTAAGCTGTAATCTTCCCTGAACAGTCATCTAGCCGATAAACGCATACCTGGGGACAATGTGCCTTGACCAGATAAATTTTCCCTAATCTACTTTAGCGGAGTCATCCTCAAGCCATTTGTAACCTTCAAAACACTTTAATTCTTTGCAGTACTAGTCCATTGTCCATTAGTAGAACCAGCCTGCAATTTACTCTTGACAGCACATACTTTTGTTTTGTCCAGCTCCAGCTTGAATGTATTGGTGGGGAATAGTTAACCTAATAGCAGCCCTTCAAATAGTAGCTATCAACCCATCTAATCCATAAAGTATCTGCCTTGGTATAAATCCAAGTATATGATTATGAATGATCTAGTTCAAAGTGTGCGCTCTTCAATATCTACATCCATCTACCCCAATCACCGGTAGCTTCAACATTCCCTGCTCAATATCAAGATTAGCATAAATAAGCTTGAGGAAAACACAGAGCACACTACTTGTAAAATTAAAAGAGGAGGAAAAACTCTACCAATCCAGAGCGCGTAGCTCTATGGCTTGGATTCCACCAAGGATCCATCAAGAAAACCTATACATGTATAAGATAAGGAACCGTTACTTGCCAAGTGAAGCAGATTTGGCTACCATATCTGACAAATAAACTTGAGGATGAACCAAGACAGATTTTGAGTGTGAATTATGGTTTATAACAACTCATGAAAAGATCAATCAGCATTAGTGAGTTCAACTTAGGACATCAGTTTTCATCAAAAGTAGTCTTCTTGCACAACTTTCAACTTTCAGAGGCCATAACTTTCAACTCCATAACTTTTACCAAGGCCGTTACATACCAAAACGTAGCTACGTAGCAGAAAAAATTTCACCTCAAAATTCACCCAAAATCGACAGTTACGAATCTTTTAGTGCTATCAGGTCAGTTCTGACCTGTAGGTTGTAGGTTGAGCCAAGTGCGCAACTGAATTCAAAAGCTTATGACTTGAGTTCTAGATAAAACAACTACATGAAACCAAAACCAGAACTTAGTTAACATACCAAACTTTTTAGAATATTATCATGATCCTCGATTGGACATAGGAGCTAGTTGCAGTACCCCAAATTGCTAGACCATTCTGCACATTTTGACAAAAAAGGGAATTCTGATTACCTTTAGAGGTTGAAACGATCTTTAAAGACGATAATTCCCATTCTGATTCTGATACTCACACATGAAAATGTTCTCAAACGCATAATGAGTAATTGAAAGCAAAGGGAACACCAAAACAAATAGTGTATCAGGAGCTAAGCCATGTCGGAAACTACCTGAAAAGTACGTTTTTGCAGGATCTGATTTGAGAGGTCATTTAGAGGATCAAATAAAATCGGTTGAACAAGTGCCATACCATTTTGGAAACATAAGAAACTAAAGCGTAGCATGGTTTTTGAATGAACAACAAAAGATTTATGGATTACCTGCAGTTCAACTTCAAAACCGAACTATCCAAAAAAGCGAATCAAAAATTTCAGATTGGAGGCCTGAACTTCGAGCAACCATATCTCCCTTTACCGATAACGTAATTGGGTAAAATTTGTGTTCAAATTGAACTTCTTGAAATAATCTATCCAATGGTACCGGTTAGAGTATCATTAGATGAGAAGTCATATGTCTACAAACCATTTTCGAACTGCAGGTCATGTTGCTATGTTCTAGTTCAGTGGAGAAGCATTTTTTGCACTAGGTCATTTTGATATCTAGTATCATTATAGAGTTCGATAGTGGTCAATGTGTATGTATCTTGCATTGTTGTATCATAAAGTTTCTTTACTATCTGACCACCAAATAGTTCCTAATGACACCTATACTTAACGATGACATCTCCATTGAACTAAACCTGTCCTAAATTCCCAAATCATACCCAGATAAGCCTTAATTCAAACCCATAAGTTATTTTCTTATAGCAACTCTGAAAAATTACTCATAAAAATTAAACTTAGCAACATTAATAATCAAACTCAAAGATATAATTTGTAACAAGTGGCACAAGTGAATGATTGTTGTAGTAAAATAAACACTAAAAACCACATATCTCATAGAACTCGTCTATCCTTTGGCCCTCCTTACTCCTAAAAGTTTAATCTGGATGAATACCACAAGTGATGTAGGACGTAGCCATTGCTTGTGAGAAATAATAGTAAGCTTATGCCACAGTGTCACATGAACTGAGCTCTAAATTAAACTTTGGTGTCACAATACATGTTCCTTTAGATTGTTTTTTTTTTTTTTATTAATAAACTGGATTGTGTTTCATGTGAATAGTTCAACGTGGGAACATCCTCTTTTTAGGTCATATAATTTTGATTGTGTATTAGACTTAAAAGTTCTTTTTGCAGGTATGCTTACCTATTTTGAGTCATGCTCTTTGTTTTGACCATCTTATAGTGTCGTGTATGAAATAATAACTTTAGTCCCATGATGATTTTTTTGAATATGTTTGTCTTATGACACCCTTATGTTTTATACTTTGGTCTGAGGCCTCTAATGCCATAATGTAAGAGTTTTCAACGATAGCATACCAACAGTGCATAAATGTTTTAGTCCAAGAATGATATATCATATAACGATTGTGAATGTTTTTTTTTTCTTTAGACTCATAATGCTGCCACAAGCCTCCACTTTCAAAATCTTATCAGCAAGTCGTTAGAGGATGACTTTATCGTGGTGGCTAAAGTAAAATTCTTTTCGTGGGTTTTAGCTAGCTGCCTCTTACTCCTGGATGTTAGAGGTAAGCTGCTATCTGTAGTCGATTATCTAAATGTTTTCCTATAATAAAGTTTACAAACTTGAACGCCCATCTTTTTTTCTGATGTCTTTTCAGGATCTCAGTCTATTTTGGACTGCCCACATTCCTTTCATTGTAAGTATTATTTTTCTTACGACAATTTATGGAATAAGTTATATTAGGATTTGCAAATGTATACAATGAATTACATAGCAAAAAACTAATACTTACAACTCGGAATAAGAACAAAAATGGGAGAAAAACTGGCGATAGGGTTAAGAAAGCCTGGTTATGGCCTTAAGTAAGTGCTAGGCCACCAGGTGATGAAGAGTGGATGAAGGGAGCCAGACCTCTTTTGTGAGCACTAAAAGTACAAAAAATGATATTATAGCCAACAGATAAGACATTAGCATTAATCTTAACGTACCTTCCTTACCCATTCCAATCGAATCTTTGACCTGCTACATACAACTTGGTCCCTGGAATGCACAGGTTTTTCAGGCCCACGGGTCACTAGTATGCAGATTAGCTGTCCAAAAATCAGCTATTTTGTACTTTTTAATCCATTGTGTCCAAACAGCAGTAAATTGTTACTAATCTCTCGAAATAATTGTGCTATCAAATCAGATTATCTTATCATATACTATACTAACTGTTGCTTCAATTTCAGATTTTTTTAGCAGTCGGTACTCACCTACAAGTGGTTCTAGCAAAAATGAAGACGAGATTTCAGCCGAAAAGCTACTTCTGGTTTTCCAACCCAGGGCTTCTACTTCATCTACTGCATATCTTTATATTTCTGGTAGTGTAGTTAGCTAAAAACTTCAATTCTGCAGTAAATACCAAACATTTGGATCTAACAATTTGTATGACTTCTTGTTTATGTAGAATACATTCCAGATAACATATTTTTTGTGGGTGTTGGTAAGAATTTTACCATTTTTAATGTGTTGATTTAGCATTATGGATATGGAAGTAAGAGTTTTACGAATAAACTGCTTGATCACTGCAGATTGAATTTGGAGGAGTTTCTTGCTTGATCGATATACTATATTTAACTATTTATAAGATTTTAGTCGGGTAAAACCTCAATCTTTTGTCATTCAAAGACTCGATTGTATTATATGAAAAAACTCTTTAATTGACTACTATTTGGTTTTGCAGGATAATTGCCATGATTTTGTGTAGCTATCATACACTTCCACTACATGCCCTTGTGAGCCAGGTGAGTTTGCTACATCCCGTTCTATATTGCTTTTCATAAAGTCTAAATACAACAATAAAAGAGTCTAAATACAACAATAAAAAATATGTCAAAGACTTAAATACCCTTTACTTCCATATGTCTTTGTCTTCATCCACTTTTTCAAAACTCGAGTGACAATTCACAAGGATTCCAAAACAGAATCAACTATGAACATTGATTAATTTTAAACATTAATCAAAGGAGCAATATTTTGTGAACATTGGGGTTCATGAGCTTAGGTATAGGAGTCGTATCATAAGGTCAACGGGTGTGGATGGGCGTCGACTAGGTGGGGCCGTTTTAATCGGCCGACAGGTTGGTTGTGGGGGTCGTTTTACTGGGTCGATGGGTAGGGGGTCCGTTTTCTAGGCCGACAAAACGGGGTGGGTAGGGAGGTCGTTTTTGTGGGCCAACGAAGTGGTTGGGGGGGTCATTTTTCTGGGGCGACGGGTGGGGGTCGTTTATGTGGGTCGACGGGGTGGGTAGGAGGGTCGATTTGCTGAGCCGACGGGGTGGGGAGGGGGGTCGTTTCGCTTGGTCGACGGGGTGGTTAAGGGGGTTGGTTGTTGAGCCGACGGTGTAAGTACTCAAAGTTGTCGATTAATTGGTCATCTGATTGTTAAGAGAATTTGAAGCTTTGCAATGGTTTCAATTTGTCTTTCTCTAACCTGTAGCTTGTCATTGATCAAGCCATGGAAATCGAAGTAAAAGGTTGCAAAATTTTTTTATTGTTTTTACATTTTTGCAAGTATAAGGGTATTATTGGAAAAAAAAATTATTTAATTGTTGTATTTAACCTTTTCATTGTTGTATTTAGGCCGTCCCTTGCTTTTTTTGCATTGTTATGACAAAGTGGGCATAAATTCATGATCTTGCTTTTTTATTATTCAGGTTTCCCGAAGTAGGCCCGTGGAATCACATGTATAGTTGTAGAAGTGTACAAAGATGCTATTGTGCCTAATTAACAGAAGACAACTGTCTATGCTCAAGTTATGATGGTGCGTGAATCTGATATACAGAAGGAATTTCAAAATGTAAAGCCTAATTTCAATTGATTGAGGAGGGAAATTTTGTTTACTGAGGAGGAATCCAATACTCTCAATCGGTCTGCTATGAAGAAATTTGATTAGAAGCTGAGAAACCATGTGGTAGGTGCTGTAATTGCAGTCGGATTTACTACATATGGTCGACACGTAACAAATGTAGATTAGAACTTCTTGTTCTCAAGCCAGAAAAAGTGGTAGATATGGTAAATTTGAAGATAAAAGCAGAGTTATTTAGGAGAACAATCAGAATGTAAGCTCTATAGATGAACTTGGTTGCAAAAGAGGCTAATTCTGCAAGTCTTAGCTTTGTTGGGATCCTGATGTGTTTGGGCATGTGTAAGCTCATCCTTGTATGATGTGATTCGTTATTGTTAATGAAATTCCTATCATTTGTTCACATCATTGTTGGCATTCTTGGCTGTGCAAATGATTCCAAATTCCAAACAAGCATTATATGGCTTTGGAAAGCTTGATATGTCATCTATGTCCTAGGTTTTGTTCCACAGCAAAAATCAGACCCAGAATCCAAGTAGTAGGCATTCAAGTAGGTTGTGCAGGCTGAATGCTGTACAGGCCAGACCCCGCCTGTCAAGCGTGAAACTTGAATCTGTCTCAAATTAGGAAGAATGTTTTGGTGAGAGCTGGTCTGAGAGGAAGCCAACGTATGTAGCTACAAATTGATGCATCGGGAGCCTCATAAAACATTTTGAGCTGCAAATTATAGCGTCGGAAAGTAAAAATCAGTACATGAAGTCTTTTGTGGAGATGCAATTGTGTAGGTTTGATAATTGCTGCGACTTTTGCTAGCCAAAATGCCACTCATTATTCACTAAATTTCAGGTTATCAATTGCTAAGATTTGAGGTCAAATCTTCTTTAGTAGAGTAGAATGGTGCAGATTCAAGAACACGAAGTTCATGACAAACCCATGCTAACAGAATGTGGAAAAGGTTTTGAAATTGGCCTTGAGATTTCAAGATGAAAGGCTGACAAAGATACAAATTACAATACTAATACAATGTAAATATATCCTAATCAGATCTATTAAGATTCATTTAAGCTATTGGGAAGCATAAACGTCATGATTACAATTGCTTCCAGTGAGCATGCAGAAATTCCATCAAGATTACAATGGCTGTTGGACAAGGCCATTACGCCTCAAGTCCTGGTGACTTGAAATTCCTTACGTTTAATTCTCAGGACGAATCATAGTCGGGTTTAGTAACTTTTTTTTTTTTTTTTTAAAACGTGATAGTCGGGCTTAGTAATTACAGTTATAACTTCAAACTTTTGACGATATTTTTTACGATGGCCGGAGATATTTGTCATTAAGTTATTTAACCGACCGTGACCAACTCGAACCTACCCAAATGCAGCCCGGATCGTTTTAGACTTGATCCCCCGATTCAATCTATAAGATGTACATAATTTGATTAACTAACAAATGTTGAGGACCACAAAATTATATTTTTAAAAGGAATCTTAAATGGTTCAATATGGCTTTACAACGAAAACATATTTGACAAAATTAACGAGTGACCTAATAAGATCCAACAAAAACAACTCATTTCGAACTGCGGCAAACTTGTCAACGCTCGCCCCGAAAACCAGCCCGACAGGAACCGAACAAACCCGAGGCCGACACATGACCCAACCCGACTACACCCGTCTTAAAACCGTCTCGACCCAGCCGATTGCCCCTACTAAGTAGTGAGACCGTGACCGAAGAGGCTACGCAGTAAAAACCAAACCGGTCACGATTTCAGAACTCTAAGCACTCATTAAAGATTAGTTCGGCGTAATTGAGAAGCCAACTTCTGCCACCGTTAACGTTCATATGGCCGGCGACAAACCCAAAGGCGGCGGCGGAGGTCGCGCACCACCGTCCTCTTCCAACAAACGCCCTCCTTCCTCTTCCTCCAACCGCATGTCTCGCTGGGAAAATTCTTCCTCTTCCTCTAAACCTTCTCCCAAACCTGGGCCCGCCACCGCCACCGCCGCCGTCAATCCTTCCCCCACCACCAAACAATCCACCCCTAACAAATCCACCTCCAATAAACACCACCCTAATCCAAGCCCGGCCCGCCCCGGCCTTCACCCACCACCGGGCCCACACGCCCACCCTCACCCTCACCCGCCGTTCCCCTTCCACGAACCGCCGCCACCGCCGACTTACGGCTTCCACATGCTCGATCGCCGCACCATCGTTCTCGCCGATAACAGCGTCCGCTCTTACCTAGCGCTCCCTCCTGATTACCAGGACTTCCCTCCGCCGCCGCGATTCGTTAACGGACGGCTACCCCCGTTCGGTCCGATGAGCCCGGACGGGTTCCGCGGCGGGCCGGAACATCCGATGAAGCGTAAGTTCGGGGAGGAGAGGGATATGGACAGGGAGAGAAAGAGGGATGAGTTTGCTAGGCAGAAGCAGAAGCTTCTTCATTACGGTAACGTTGGGGCCGGACCGGGGCCGGGGTTGGGTAG
The DNA here is from genome assembly GCA_038382645.1 of Spergularia azorica. Taxonomy (NCBI): domain Eukaryota; kingdom Viridiplantae; phylum Streptophyta; class Magnoliopsida; order Caryophyllales; family Caryophyllaceae; genus Spergularia; species Spergularia azorica. The sequence continues at coordinate 4,436,239 of JBBYHQ010000016.1, forward strand.
TCCTTTAAGGAGGGAGGAGGAGTTTCGGGCATCGAAAGCGATGAGAATTGGTGGTGGTGGAGGAGGTAGTAATGTGGGTATGAGGCAGGAGGTGAAGATTGATCCCCCAATTATGAAGGCATTTCTGCATTTTGTAAAGGTGATTAATGAGATTTTTGATAAGAAGAGGAATTTCTTGGATAATGGCAAGAATGGTCCGCTTCAATGCCTCGCTTGTGGCGGGTTAGTCATCATCTCCTTTACTCTTTCGTTGTTTCGGTTTTTAATTCGAGTATTTGTCGCTTACATTGGAAAATTTGGGTCATTGTTTATATGCTATTAGACCTGTGTTAGTGCTATGCCCTTCTATGATTGATGGAATTACTGCAAGATTGTGGTGTTTATCTTGTAAACTGTAAATGATGTGAGTATCTGTCTTAGGCTTGATCACTCCTATGAGTGGGAGTTATTACTTGTAGATGTAGACCTAAAACAATTGCAGCACTGCGGCTTAGAAAGCCATAACATGCGTCTCGGGAGCCTTCCTGACTTTGATAGAACATTATAGGCAATGCCACATACCACATGGCTCTCTTAGGTATACGAGGACTTGCTAGAAAAGGTATCTGAGGATTACTGTTTCATTTCATTTCATTGGATTTGATATACCACATGGCTCTCTTAGGTATATGAGGATTTACTTGGATATTGTAGCACTTAGGTAAAAGGTATCTGAGGATTAACGGTCCGTACAATATTACCCGTCAATTGGTTTTTCATAGTTTAAGTGTTCATTTTGGACAGCCCTAGGGTCTTTGTTTCTTCTTAGAAGTATAGATTGAGGGAGATGTAGCTGGTAATATTGTTGTCAGATAGACTGTGACGAATTCAGGCTTTTGAAGAACAAACAGGCATTATTTTTTACTAGAAAAGGATTTCTGTCTAACTATTTGTAGTTTGGCGGTTTCCCTAAGCTTAGTACTTGTTTTGAGTTCTATGTCTATGCATATAATACCCCTAGGCTTTTAAGGGAGTAGTTGACAACATTGTGGCTGCCAGAAAGTGTATTTCATTGATATGGTGCTCTTAGACAGTGTTTGAAGTCTAAAGTTCCTCTATAGCTGCAAGCATTTTGGTGAACTATAGTTTTGTGAAGGTTTGATACTTGTGTCGTCTTTGCTTCATATGCTGGAACTCTGGAAGATGAGTGGATGTAATACTTATCTCATTCTTCATTGTGACTTTGCTTGTTTGGTGTGGCATATGCAGTATGTGAAATGCAGTGGGTCTATCCTACATGAGTCTTTGTTATTCTCCAAATGAAGTTTGTGGGTTTGGGGGAAATAAAGAAAAGAAGTTGCCTTGGAATTGCATTGTGAAATGCCATCTGGTGCCCTTGAAAGTAGTGAAATTCTCAACTGTTTTGAGGATGAATTCATTGTCTTGACTATGTTTGGTGGATGGTTGTTTATCTGGCTTTTTCAAGACTATGGTTTCTGGGGTCTGTAAAGGGACACATCTAATCCATCTTTTGTAGGTCAATGAGGATACCTTGTCTGCCTTTTCTCTGTTATTGCTTCATATAAAAAAAAAAAAAAGCCAACTTTATTTCATCTCCTACGACAGTACCTGCATTGTTTATAAAACCTTGGTACTGGTTAAAAACCTTATCTGCTCTTTGATATCTTGTTGATATAAAAGGGAGATAGTAGTCTGAAGTGCTGGTAACTTGGTCGGAACTCGGAAGACTATCAAAAGCTAGAGCAAGAAAAGATGTGACAGTGTGACATGTGAGAGGTTAATGATTATTGATTTGGTTCTATTTAGAAGGTTTTAGATAGCTAATGAAGTGAGTAAATAGAGTATTAGATTTTTGTGAAAGGCTGGGACTTATTTTGTTCTATGAAAAAGGTGGATCTGCGGCCTGACTTGGCTTGGCTATACAGAAGCCTTTGTTATGGCTCTTATAATGCTCGTTGACATGGCTTTTGATAGAGTTTGTTGTACTTTGCTTCCGTACTTCTTTCCCACCATAATGAAGCTGGAGTCCTGGAGTGGTCAGAAGCAAGTAGTACCTACCATTGTGTCTCGACTTTTGAATCTTCTTATGCCTGCTGATGCATGATAGATCTTGAGCTGTATTTTTACATCATTTGTTCTTGAACCTTTAAAGTCGCTCAATTCTGTGAATTAAGGAGGTTGCCATTGACATAGGTGTATCTACAGTTACAATCTATTAAGTATTTGTCCTTTATGCTTGGTTCTTCACAACTTTTGCCATTATGGTTGGATTATTGATTGAAGCCCTGGTACTTGGACTATGTGGAGACGGGTGATCATCAAGCTAATGTGCCTTTCTTAGTGGTTGAGGCTCATAGCTTATTAGTTAGGGAGGTCAAAAGTTGGAAATTGGAAAGATTAGGTATCTTCCTCTCTATGTGTTCAACCTTGCATTAAGCCAATGAAGATTAGAGAGAAATTGCACACATTTCTTACTTTGTTGGTTAAATATGTAAGATTTATGTGGTTTCTATTGTTTGATTAGAGATTCTAAAACTTGAAATGATAAAACAAGAGAGGACTAGTAGTCCTACTTGTTGTGACTTTACAAGACAGCAGTGGGGAATTTTCCGCAATGGGCGAAAGCCTGACGGAGCAATGCACATTTTCTTTGAAGCAAGGACATTGTACCCCTTGAAAGTACCAATAGCTAAAGAAAGGTATCCAATCCCAGCTTAATCTTAGGAATGATGCATATTTCAATATATGCAGGAGTTTTGGTTAAATTTTACCATACCAGAAAACTGCCAAAACTACACATCTCATAGCACTCGCTCATTTTTGTCTCTCCTAAAATTTTCTTGCTGAATGAACTCCACAAGCTATGTTGCTCAGACTCGGGTACGGGTGTCGGATACGGGTATGGATCTGAGTGTCGGGTACCCCGAGCTTGAAA
>JBBYHQ010000016.1:4439273-4456077 GCA_038382645.1 Spergularia azorica
CATGAAATTTCAAAAACGTTGTAAACCTTTTAGGAGTATTAAAACACTTTCAAAGGAAGTTTTATAAAGTCGTCAAATTAAATAAAAAGGTTTGAAAAATATTGGAAAAACATATGAACTTTGAACACAAGATAAAACACTTTGAGGTTTTTTAGTATGTCAGATTGGTGTTTCTTTTGAATACTTGGAATTTTTGGAAAGATCCTCTTCTATGTCATTTTTTGAAATTGTGTATTAGGTTTCTAACCCCTTTTTCTCTGTTGGCTGTCACATAGTTTAAGCCATGCTCTTGTTTTGAGCATCTTATTATGTAGTGTATGAAATAGTTGCTTTAGTTTCATGATGGATTTGGTTTTATGGAGTCAATCTGACCTCAATCAGCAATGCAAGAAACCCAGACTGAGTCCTTTGAATATGTTTCTGTTCTTTAGTCTGAGAAAATGAATAAACCCCTCCAGAGCCATACACTTAAGAGATTTTAATAGCAGCAATAACAATAGTGCAACAATGTCTTTGTCCAAAAGTGAGCTAGTGTCAGCTAACGGGGATCGTTGTCTGGAAGCCATTGGGAGAACAATGAAAAAGCAAGAACAAGGATAATGAGATCGTAAAAGGAATCAAGATTGGCAAAATTGAAGTGAAGAAGAGAAAGAAACATGCAGAGGAAAATCTTTATTAGTTGCATGTTTGATATCTTGAGGTTTAACTGGATATCATCATTCGTCTCCTATATAACCTTTTGAATTGTTTTGGTATTATCTATTCATTTCTAGATTGACCCATAGGTACAAAGTCGTTCGGACTTAGGCAAGTATAGATACTAATCATACTATTCTCGCGATAAGATATTAATTGAAGCTTCCTAGATGGGTCATTGATCAAGTCAAGTAGAAATCGTGGTAGCTTATTTTGTGTAGGAGGCTTAGGATGTTGGCTGTCAAACAACCCCCACTATTGCCGTTTGTTGTACAATTAGGCTTTTAACTTCTGCGACCTTGTCTATTATCAAACTTTTGCTTATATTCTACGTGCTTTGGTGATGCTCCGAAGGTTTCTATTGTCCTCTTTCAGAGGAGTTGGATCTTTTATGCTCCTCTAGGTAAAATAACTCTGTCCTGCACCTTTTGTATCTATATATGTTTGTCGAAGTTACCTTGTTATTGCATCTTTGATTGATGTGGTGGTAACTTAGATGTGTAGGTTATTTTATACACAGGTTTTTTACCCCTTACTGGTTCTAGTACTGGTAACTTGTCATAGTGGAAGAACCTCAGATGTTACGACCTGTTTATAAGGCATGCGTTAAGTGATGACCATTTATCTTATGAGCCATTTGTCTTGTGAAATATGTAGGACTCGTCCTATTTTAAGCTCCAACGTCATAATTCTGTGCTTCCCATTGACCATGGCTTGCTGCTTTGTCTTGTGTCTCCTTGTCTTATGTATCCCACGGTTGCTTGTGGTGAAGGGCAGACTTTTAATGCATGATGCAAATCTGACTAAGTGCCAGAAGTTGGTTCTGTATATTTTATTGAGTTTTATTAATAATTGTTTGGCTGAAGGATTTGCCCACGAATGACAACTTATGTTAGCCGACCCCAAACGATTTTGGGACAAAGGCTTTGTTTCTTTTGTTGAATGATTGGGAAAAGGAACGTAGGATAGTGGTTTTCTACTTTTCTAGGAAGTTCTATGGGTGTTATGGAAGTTTGCCTGTGTTTTGTGATTCATGTCATTTTACTCATTTATCATTCACATGTTAGATATACACTCAGTGATGAATTCCGAAGTATTATCAGCTGTCTTCACCTTTCAGCTGGGGGTCTTCACATACCGGGAGGTTGACCCCCCAAGTTCCAAGTTTCTTCGTTTTTAATAGTTGGTCCCTGGACAAGCTAAAATGAGATAGTGAGATAGATGTTGTCGTGTCAATTTCCTGAATCTGGATACGGGTTCGAGTTTATATTCAAAAGATGTCTGAATAGGTGGTCTACTGGTCTCTAGCTTAGTTCACCTATTATAGTTGTCCTGTTACCTGGCAAAAAGTGTAATCAGTGTTGGTGGTTAACCTTCACTCCTGCTATTTTCTAAATTCATTTGCAAACTTTGAATAATATGCGAGAATGAAGTTTAGATATGCATTGTCCAACACTGTTGGTATTGGAAATGACAGGTCTTCTAAAGATTTTCCAGATGTGCATGCTCTTGTAATGCACGCGTACAACTCAGAAAATGCAGATTCACGTGTGGATCACCTGGGTTTACACAGAGCTCTTTGTGCCCTAATGGGGTGGAATTGCATGAGGGCTCCTGATAACTCCAGGGTGTATCAGTTTCTGCCTGCTGATGAAGCTGCTGCTTTCCAGGATGATTTGATCATGTGGCCTCCCATGGTCATTATACATAACACAAATACCGGCAAGGGTAAAGATGGACGCATGGAGGGTTTGGGAAATAAGGCAATGGATAGTAAACTTAGAGGTATATTGCACCCTTCATTACTTAAAATATAGATGCTATGTTTGCTAGGGTCTAGGGGCTCTTGATTATTTTACCATTTGATTCTTTTGTGTTCTCGAGTCTCGACTGCATTAAACAGATGGGTCGTCTGGCCATCTTTTGTAGGAGCATAAAATCTTTAAATTAGAGAAATACCTACAATCTGTTTCTGATGCTCTCAGATCGTGGAGGGTGATTGTCAGTCTCGCGTCTAGTTTTTAGCATGGGGGTGGAAGCTAGTGTTGGGTTGGACCGTACGTTTTTGAAAAGGAACTCTACTGGAATGTAGGTGTGTAGCCTGTGTAGGTGTATATCTCTGTCTTAAATAGTGCTGTCGATTTCTGAGACAGTAAGTGAAGTTCACTGTATGTTACTGTCTAAATACTTCCTAACATCCTTCAAACCAGTGTCTATGAAATTACCCCCCCCCCCTCCTCTGCCCCTTGAACTATAAATTGGGTCCACCAATTCTTGGTTTGTTTCCGAACCAATACGGTGGAATGCAGAATTTAAACTTCGTGGGATGGAGTATATGATTAATAAAGATAGCACACGTCTAATCTTATGCGAATTATATTTTTGTTCTATAATCTTCCTTTTTAAGTATCACCTTTTGGTCTGCTTTCCACTTTAATTAAGGTATTACTTTCATTTTTGTTTGATAACCATGAACTTCTTGTTGTTTTGGATGAGTGTTACTGTTACCAGAAACTTAAATTTAATATATCTAGCAAACCGGACTCTCTAAAGGGTAGCAAATCCTCTTCTTAAATCTAGTCCACGAACTAAAGTGTTCAGCTAATTAAGTGCCACCCTTTCTAGGCAGCAAAATTATTTTTTCACCCCATATTGAAAGGAAAAGACAAAGAAACGCTGTTGGTAGGGTCTAGTAATGTGTACATCACACTGCGGGTATTTAACAGCTGTTTTTCAGCATTCTTGTTGTCAGTGGGATCATTGCAAAAGTGCAAATAACTCAATATAGTGCAAAACTTGGGACTCAAAATATCTCAGCTTGAACTGGTCCTCTTGCTGATGGAGCTACTAATATGACTTGCAGTGAAAGCTTAGGCGTAGGTGCATGTATGAGTGAGATTGTGAGAACAGTTTAATGTAACTAGGTTGGCGGGTGTGTATAGGTCTCGGCAATTATGTAAGTTCCAACCTTCCTTTTGTTGGGCTTAAAGAGTTTTTATACTCCTTCTCCTTCAGTTATTATTATGATGCCTTTATACTGGATTTTTCGTTATGCTGGAAGGAGTGTCAGACCTTGAATTACAAAAAAAAAAGAAATGGTTTGGGGTTTGTGGTCATATTGAGATTGGTTAAAACATGTGGGCAGCGATGACCTGCAGACGTGCTTGAAACTTTAATGTATTGATAATTGGTATTTGAGGCAGCCTACTTACTGTGTCATTTTATTGACTTGGAGAAACCCTTGGTTTGAGACTTTTGGTGCTAGTCTCTTCCAGTTGAAGTTATGAATAAGAGGTTGGCAAAATGATTTGGTTGCTTAAAATGTGAGGGACTTTCTTTCCTAAGTTTTTGGAATAGTCTCAAAATCCCTAGTTCAATTCTCCAATATTGCTTTGACAGCAGACAGGGAAAATTAAGCAGAACATATGTTTAGTAGAGAGACCTTGTACCATGAGTGCGAAGAATCTATTGATCAAAGCTCTCTGTTGGTCTGTCCTTGGGCGTTGACGTTGTGCCACTTTTCTCTTTTTGATTCATTCTTGTAAGTTTAAAGATGTCGTAATCTTCCTTGTAAAAAAGGTTTAATTTTTAATTTATTTTTCTTTATTTTGGCTTCTACTATGGGTTGAGAGTTTTTATTTCGCCTTTTGAAGTTATACAGTGGAAGTCAGGTGCTCCATCCAGGCACAAACTTTACTTTTCTTGTTTTGTTGATAAGAATACCCATGAATCTTTAGAGCTTGAAAGCATGGGTTCCCAGCTCTTGCTTTGTTTATGGGCATGGGTGCCCATCTCTTGGTGTCCTATAATCAAAACAGTGTCTCATCAAAGAGTAGGAATTAACGTGCTGCATCTTTTCTTGATGTTGTGAGTCAACTTTGTTTGTGAGACTATTTCACATCTGTTTCTGTTGTTGTTTGGTTCAGCTTTTAATGGACGAAGTCTCATGGAGTGAGAGTGGAGCAATGGGTTTGACTAGCATGTATTGTGGCAGACTTAGAGATGGTTATTTAGGCTTTGGGGATAGCGAGTGGAAATAATTATGGAAGTGTGCTTCTATGGCATTTTTTATGATGTCGTACGTTGGAAGGTCGGCTTGTGTATTTTCTGGAGGTTCTGACCCTTTAGCTTAGATGACTTCTCTAGCATCGCTTAGGCTGCTGGAAATACCCTGTCGTTGTTGGGTGTATATTCTACCATCATATGAATACGATTTTTTTTGTTGGGATCTTACAGAAGTTATTGATCTACAGGAACAATGGTTTACACTTTAGAGTATATTGCACATACACCTTTTTAAGGTGATGTATGTAGTTTTGGGTGTTTGCAGACTGGACATGATTTGGCCATGATGATGCTCATTTTATGACTACAATCTTGTCAAAACCATTGTTGGCTGTCCCTGTGGTACGTATTGTTGTCTCTTTTTTGTGCCAGTGAAAACATGGAAGAAGCGCCTGACTCCTTCATGCTCCACTTGGCTCGGGGGGATATAGCTCAGTGCGTAGGTTTGAGCCATATGCTTTGAGAGTTTCTTTAAAGAACCTGATTTTCATAAATAGGACATGAGGCAAAAGTCTCTAGGATCTTGTTAGTAACCAATAAACATTTTCATTAAATTGGACGTATTACTCGTTTTTATTCTTGACTTTTTAAGTAGAACCTTTCCTGCTTTGTATTAACTATAGCTGAGTGCTCTAGTTCCTGCTATATATTAACTGGCAAGTGGCAATTGCAGAGCTTTGCAGTGTCAGATTCCTCAGTATGTTAGCAAGTATAGAGAGGCTGCTTATGAAGGACCCATAAAGACCATTGAGAATCGCACTGGTTGCCACTTCATGATACTAGAAGTGCATATAGTTTTCTGAACCACTTTGCATTATTGCATTATGTTTCGACACCTCGTTTATATGTACATAAAATAGATACTTGTAAATTAACATGAAATTAAGTAATTAAGCAATAGGCAGCTAACTCCAAGTTCAAGTCCCTTCAGGTTTAGCTGAACCAAATGTTTATTGTTTGAAAACTTCTTGATCTTATGTTGGACATACCACTCCGTCCCAAATTAAACTTCCCATGGAATAGTATTATGTGAGAGGATTTCAAATTCCATGGGAAGTTTAAATTGGGACGGAGTGGTATTTCCTAAGCTCTTTTGAAAATTTCTGATTTTCTTTGAAATTAATTGAAGCCCAGCCAACAAGGCCTTAGTTACATGTTTTGCGCTCGACTTTTCGTCACTAAGCTCCAAGTATAGGTCCTCAAAATTTATTGGTGGTTTGAGACTTAGTTCATGTCAACTTGGGTGGCCATCTTTTGAGAAAGACGCTTCTGCTGGTTATGTTGCCTATGTAATCCATGTCTCTGGTTTGTAACTTTCATCATCCTCTCTCTAGCTGATAGGGGCATAGGGCCTATTCCTCTGTTGCATATCTTGTGCTTAGCCCCCCCCTTCCTTTTTCTTCTTGATTTTGAGTGCATAAGTAATGGTTTCTTGTGGGCCTTAATGTCGCTTTTCCTTTTCTGAGGTACTACACGTTGCATAAACACTTTATTAATTTTGAGTTTCTATGCTGGAAAAGTAATTTTGCATTTAGCTTTTTATGTGATAAATTAAACAGTTATAGAAGTGTAATGCGTCAATTATATGTGCCAATAGGGATACCATGGTGGTTTGTTCACTTTGCTGAAGTCATGGGACATGTAATTTCAGTTTCTGGACCAACTTTATTACTTGGATTTGGTGGTATTAAATATCAGGCATGAATAGCATGAATACTGTTTGTTCTTGAATTCTTGTCCATTGTCTTTATTCTTGGGCATGAATTCTGTTCTTCCCTGCTGTATGTGTTTGCATTCATATTCTATGGACTCATTATTTTTTGCTATTTTAGCAGATAGTCTTACCTATACTGAGTAGTTGAACAAGGGTTGTGATTGATCAAACCAGGATAAATTTGTCTTACAGAGTTAGACGCATAAGCTTTCCGTTTGTCTTGCTTGCTCCCAGTTGGTCATCTTGGAACATCTTAACCCCGATCCTTAGGCTGTCGCTGGATATAGTTATCATAAATCTTTTGTGTGTGTCTTACCAAAGCTGCATTTTTTAATGGAAACTCTTTTGGGGCTCTCCGAAAGAAAAGAGGGAGACTTATTAGGTGGTTTGTGTTTTTGCCATGGTTTTTAAATCTAGAGGAAAGTCCTGATGCTTTCTGAAATGGTTCACCTCTTCAACTGCTCCTTGACTAAATCCGTTCATGCCTTTCTACTTCGGAGGCATCACTTGTGTATGTTTATGTTGCTGCTGTAGTTAACCATGTGCGCTGTTCAATTTAGCCTGACTGATAAGTTTTATTATTGCTATTACTTGTTCAGCTTGACAGCTTTAGCCGGACAAAGTGCTTTCCCTAGATTATTATTGTATATAGAGAGAACCCAAAAGGTTTGCATTAGTGAGGTCGTTAAGGATTTTCGACATTCGAGTCACTTGTATATTGTATGGTGCAGCTTTTGGTCTCGATTGAAATGTGATAAAATCTATTTTGTCTGGTTCTCCAGCCAACGGGATCAGCTTTATGTCTGACACAATAGACTGTAATTCTGGTTCACTTATGCTTGCTTTCTTTCATACGGGTCGTCATCCTTTATCTCATCTTTTGTGAGGCGATTTATGGCTTTGGCTTCTGTTATTTTCGCTTCCCCGGATTAGAGTCCTGTGTGCTTTAGGGGACATGGGTAGGTAGCCAGGCTTGGCCTATTCCCTCTTGTATAGAATGCTATTAGCAAGGGTGTTGTGATGCCTTAAGTTAGATAGCTTGAGACTTTGTCAAGTGAGGATCACCAAGTTTCTGCAACATGCACACACGATAGGCTATTCAAGCTGGGGGAGAGAGAATTTTGACTTCTGCTTTATATAAGGTTTATGGTTTGGATCTATAAGAGTTGTTGATGGATCATGAAGATATATGTGGTGAAATTTAGTGTGTCTCCCATAGAGGTTGCCTTCACTGCCTGTTAGAGGTGGATTTCGTATGTAGTATTTCTTAGTTTCTTGATGGGCAGGTATACATCTTGGCTATTCTATCATTCTCTACACATAGTTATAGCAAAATCTTCAGCTACAGAAATATTTGATGTGGAATTGTAGTGTAACCTTTAGATGGCTGAGATTCCAAGATATGTGCGATCCCTTTCCGTTCTTTTGAACCGGAACTCACTTTCCTGGTAAGTTAAGTTACCGTACAATGGCAGATAGAGAGAGGTGGAGCTTGCAGACTGGTGTTTGATTTAAGGTTTGACAGGCCACTAGTTCTCTAGAATGTGGAGTGATTATGAATGAATTAAAAGTGACCTGGGCCTTCAGAAGTTTTTGAGTGATGGAATATAGATTACAGAATAATGGGGGAGAACCGAATATTAGAAGCTGCACGAGATCATATATTCTCAATGACAATTGTACGAGAATATTAATATCTTCTGAGCTAGATAACCTCATAGGGTATTTATATCAAATTACTAATCCAATGGCTGGCATGGATGTCTTCTGAGCTAGAAGGTTCATAATGGGCTGTACATTCAAGGAGGAAGCAATTACAGTTGTTTTTTTTGGTTAAGCCAAAGAGATCTTTATGCCGACATAAAATGGTCTCTTACCCACAGATCTAGGCTGGTCCCAGGATGTCCTGTGGGGTGCATCACTCCTGTGTCATGACCGCTGATTATTCTTTCCCTTGCGCAGCTTATAACCTATTTAGAGCTTCTGCCATTCATCTAATGCTTTGCAGTTCATTTGTCCATCGTCTGATGCTCTTGGTAAACCTTGATAAAATTTCTGAAAAGAAATTAGTTGGTTATATGGGTATATTGTGAATGCTGTTGTGTTATGTGCCTAACAGGGTGGATGCATATGGGTTGTAGGCAATGCCAACCCACTAGGGGGAAAAGAGGAGCTTCTAACTATCTGAGCTACACTTGTCTTTTCCTAAGAATTGCTGTTATTGGCTGTCTATATCTTTGATGTTGGTGCAAATTATATTGTTCTGTTTTTCATGCAGATCTTGGATTTTCGGGAGGCAAGTCGAAGTCCTTGTACAATAGAGATGGTCATCTTGGCATCACTCTCATCAAGTTCACTGCTGATCAGTTGGGGCTGAAGGAGGCTATGCGATTGTCTGATCACTTTGAGAAAGATCGCCATGGGCGTAGAGATTGGGCACACTTGCAATCAACAGGTTCTTGCTGGGACGATGAAAACAACCCGAATCTCGTAATGGTGGATGAGAGGACAGGGGAGAGGAGAAGAATACTTTATGGCTATCTGTTGACAGCTTCTGACTTGGAGAAAGTAGATTTTGATACACGAAAGAAGGCTGTTATAGAGAGCAAACTTGAAAAACTGCGTACATCCAAATAATTTCAGGTGAGGCTCAAAATTCAAGGAGCTGATTATCTTTACTATGTTATTGCAGCAGCATCCCTGTTCATGATAGGTGAAGTAGAGTGCCTGAAAATTGTGTTATTTTTGTAGTCGGGGAAAAAGGAGATCTATTTTACGAGAAATTATTGACTCTATAGCAAAGATTTGATGACTGTTTGATTTGGACGTCATTGCAGATGCAGATTTCAGTTCAACATGCAGGATGGGCCAAGCTGCTGTTTAAGCGCCTTCTGTCCAAGTTGGCTTTACCTTGTTATTGTGGTAATCTGATATTCTGATTAAGGTGGATCAATTGTTGGTTCGTGTTTATATTGTATCCATGGTTCACGAATTTCTGGTGCAAATATTTGTGTTGCCTATTGGAATTTTGACTGGTAAATGGGCAAAACTAGAAAGCAATTTAAGCTTCAGTTTACAAAATTAGAGTTTGATTGTTCCGTGGCAAGTAGACGGGTATGTTGTGTACCTCTACGGGTCAGGCAGTGTGTGGTTCCGAATCGATAACAGAGCAGTAGTGGCACTCTTCACAATCAGGTACTGTTTCCCGAAACATACTAACGAAGTTCAAGCTGTCGTCTTATCTTCTCTGTAGAGAATGTGGTGCTTCAATCCCCCCCCCCTCCAACACTTCACTCATTGTTGGTGGCGGGAAAGCCCACAATTTCAGTTCATTCCATTGGAGTTTATACTTCCTAGTCGTTTCCTCGTCGTCGCTTCTTTAGGCTATATCCCATGACAAATTTCGACTGTTCCGTACGCCGTTCTCTCTGGCGCGTTTATGCCCGCCGTTCTTTAATCGATTGCCATTCCCAAATTATCTCCTCCACCTGATGTAACGATCTATATTAGTTGGACTCAGTTATTTTTCTCATTCTGTAATCTTTTTTTTCATGCTACCATTTTCAAACAAAAAAGAAATATGGAATTCTTAACCGGATTACTCTCGTCACCCAATCCTTCAAAAACATCATGGTCCTAATTTTTTATAAAGAATTTTGCTATCTTAATTGGTTTTATCCAAAAACTGCAAAAAAGAAAGAAAAAAAAAAAACAGAAAAACAGAAAAATAGAATCATGAATCATCATATAGCCTCTTTTAACTCCATAACTTGTTTTTTTTTTTGAGAGGAACTCCATTACTTGTTAAGTTTCATGTTTTAGCGTGCACAGAGAATGGTATGGTGTTGCAGTGAGTCTTTCTTTTCTAATTTTTTTATTTTCTACTCTAACCAAGGATATTTTCAGAGTATTTCCATTTTTTTTCTTCATATATTTATGTTTAACCAAATTTTAGCAGTGTTTTGTTTAAAGATTGCAATTGACACTCTATGGCGCATTCTATTTTTTTTTTTGGTGATGATTTTACCAAGACAGTAATTACTAGTGTCAAAACAAATTCATCGAATCTGGTCCATATAATGGACAAATTAACCTAGAAAGATATTGTTCTGCCTTGGCAAAATCATCACCTCTTTTTTTTTTTGGGCGATGATTTTGCTAAGGCAGTAATTACTACCGCCAAGGTAGATTCATTGAATCCGGTCTATATAATGGACAAATTTGCCTTAGATGATATCGATTTGTCTTGCCAAAATCATCCCCTCTTTTTTTTTTTTTACAATGGCGCATCCTTAATTTGTGACCAAATAAAAATGAAAAACCTAAATGAGTTTAAATTTAAAATAAAATAAAAAGGAAGACAGAAATGATAGTGTCACACTGACACAAGTAGGTAGTGAACCACAAATGAGCACATTAGCACAGTCCTCTAGTTTCCTCACTTTTCTCTCTCTCTCTCTCCACTTTTTTCCTGTAATTCCCACTCTCCCACTAGTACGTGTCACTTTCACATCACGCCACGTCATCATTCCCTTTTCTCCCTTTCTCCCTCCTCCACCATCTTTTCCTGCTTTTTTATCATCCCACCAAACCCACCTTTCCCCTGTTTTCCCTCCTCTTTACTCTCTCATCCCCCCCTCCCCCTCCCCTTCCCCCAATTTCTAGGGTTACGCCGCAGCCGCCACCGCGATGAGTTCGATACCCGACCCGGGCGAGTCGACCCAGCCGAGTTTCGACGAGTTTCAGAAACAGACGTCACTCATGACGTCCTGCACTCTCCTCTGGAAGGAACTTTCCGACCACTTCACCAACCTCGAGGAGGACCTCCGCCGCAAATCGGAGGCTCTGAAGCGCAAAATCCAGACTCTCGACCACGAGACTAAAGCCTCCCTCGACAACCTCAAGAAGCGTGAGAAGACTATCGAGTCCACCGTCGACATCGCCATCCGCAAAGCCGAGGAATCCAAAAACGCCGCCTTACGCCTCTTCCGCGGCGACCTCGACGCCGTCAGCGGCGGCGTCGACGGCGGTGCTGCTGCTGAGGTGAATCATTGCTTCAACGCCGGAGAGGTGGATGATTCCGAGGGGCTGGTGATGAAGCTGAAAGACTGCTGTGCTTGGATGGACTACAAGGAGTTTTGGAAGGTGGTTACCGTGAGGAAGAAGGAACTAGAGCTGCTACGTGCGAAGATTCCGGTGGCGTTATCAGAATGTGTGGATCCGTCAAAGTTTGTACTCGAGGCGATGTCGGAGGTGTTTCCGGTGGATAAGAGAGAGGAAAAGGCTGAAAGAGGGAACGATTTAGGGTGGGCGTGTGTTCTGCTGTTAGAGTCGCTGATACCGGTGGTGGTTGATCCGGTGGTTGGGAAGGATAGGCTGCTGGTGACGCCGAGTGTGAGGAGGAGAGCTGAGGGAATTGCTGAAACTTGGAAGAGAAGCTTAGAGGAACGCGGTGGGATCGAGAATGTTAAGACGCCGGATGTTCATACATTTCTGCAGCATTTGGTTACTTTTGGGATTGTTAAGAAAGGTGATGTTGGTCTTTATAGGAAGCTTGTTGTTGGCTCTGCTTGGCGTAAACAGATGCCCAAGCTTGCTGTTTCTCTTGGCCTTGCTGATAATATGCCCGGTATGATTTATTTTACTCTCTCAATCTTATTTCTCATTTATTTTTATTTAAATCGTGGTTTAAGTATTTGTATGTTCGTGTTTGTGATCTGATCCGTGAAAGAACCATCTCAACCGAAAGTCTAAGCTGATGGTTGAGGCCGAGTCAATGGTTTATACATTTTAACACGGTCTTATCATGGAAGTTGAAATCTTTGAGAATGAGTATGTGGCATGTGGTAAATCTGATCTGGTTTATTCTTAGCTGAGGAAACTGTCGTTTTCTGTGTACAAGTGTATAGATCTTTGGGCTGTTTTGTTGAGTAGTTAAAATATGGTTGGGTGTCAAACACGATTTTGCAGGAATAACTTCTCTACTATGCTTTAGCTAAAGAAGTCTTAGGGTATTTGGATTCATACTGAGTTGTTGGCTTATATGTTTAAAGTGATAAACTTGGCCAAACATGATGAAAAAAGATGGTAATTGGTCTCGTTCTCTGTGTAGATGGCGATGATTGTAATTGTTTAGGGCTTTTTAGGCTATATGGAGAATGTCGAGATTTGCATTATTTTTTTGACTGTGCTTGGGACGTTATATGGTGTTAGTTTGCATAAACATATTCCGTGTATCAGCTGATCATTGTTTTGGATCTAGAAGAGTTATACCTTTGATTTGTGTGAACTACGTGAGTTCACGAAACCTTGATAATGGCTGTAAAACACTTTCTGATAAGAGATTCTGTTCCGTGAAAAGTGATGTAATGTAATTTTAGAAAACTTTGGTTACCCTTTTGCTAAGTTGAATGGAGTGGGTAAATACCCATTACACTTAGTCTTGGCTCCACTCAATATTTCATTTGAGCATTTCGTGGTTATTGCGAGCTTGATGTTGCATAGCTTACAGATGCTTTGGAATTTTTTTTGAACTCCTTCAATAGATATATGCTTTTCTGATTGATGCTACTATGAAATACTATCATAGTATCATGTACAGTAGTTGTCTACTTCTTTTTTGTTTTACCTGTACTCACTCATACATCCACTCTATATTTTGGTATGATATTTGGTGTATTGACCTGATATATCCTAGACTCACAGTTCTTGGTCTGCTGCCAGTTGGCTCAACGTCCCGAAATTCTAGAACTAAATAGGACTTCTGCTATGTTGCTAAATGCTTTTCCTCTTTGCTGCTTTGTGTTATGTATTTGTGCTTGGGAGATCAATAATCGAGATAGGCTTATTTAACCTTTAGAACCCTGAAATATACTTCCTATCTTGATTGAGTGCTTGCTCGTAACTTCGTAAGTCACAAGGGCCAATGTAATACCTTATACATCCACGTGATTGTTGAAACTAGTAAATACTGAGATATGCATTAAAATTGTGAATGGAGTACTGGAATGCAGAGTTGGAGGCTAATTCTATAATCTGGTCTGATTTGGAGAAGTTTGTATGCTATTTTGTAATATAGTCACACAACGAATAGAACTTTATTTTGTTTTCGGATTAGTTCCCAGGTGTTCTGCTAGTGTCATGCTTGCCTCTAGATGTTTAGGACCATCATTACTATACCCTATGTCTTTACTTATAATACTGGCTGAACGTCATTACTCATTTGTCTTTTGGCTTGATGGTACTGCTAAGAATATAGTTGTCGATAAATTTTATAACGAGTTCATCCAGGTTTATCCTCATAGGTGCAGGGAACTTCATGTCTCTGCAACATTTTTTTAAATACTCTTTGCTGAGTTTTTTGTATCTTTCTTAGTAATTCTTAAAGACATCTTAAACTGTATTCACTATCTTACAAACTGATCTCAACTTTTCTCTCAAAAGGCAAATTTAAGCTGAATGTCTGGTTATGCTTCCTTAAAATCCTGTTGCTACGGGTTGACTAGTTGCCTTCTTCAGAGTAGTTTTGCAGCTGGCATGATTATTTAGTTTGATAATGTGCTTGTTTGGTTCTATGTGGGGAGGTTTTATCTGCTATATGATTTGACGTTGATATTTTTTTAATCATCACAGATATGATTGAAGAATTAATTAGCAGGGGCCAACAGGTTGATGCTGTTCATTTTACCTATGAAGTGGGCTTTGTAGACAGGTTCCCACCTGTTCCGTTGTTGAAATCTTTCCTCAAGGATGCAAAGAAGGCTGCAACTGCAATTTTGGAAGACCCTAATAACAGTGGACGAGCTGCGGTACATCTCTATTTCGCCTTTGGTGTTTGTTCCTTGTCACTTAGATGGATGGCTTCTTTTCATTCTACAATTCTACCATTGTTATCATGCGTTATCTCTTACCACTCCGTCCCAATATAAACTTCCTATGGCATTTGAAATCCTCTCACAATTTCAAATGCCATGGGGAGTTTAATTAGGGACGGAGTGGTATATTTTTTGTTTTGATACTTGTACTGACCCTTTTTGGAATGTTTTTTTCCAACTGGATGATCATTTGTTTGTGGAAATTTTTAAGTATCTTCTGTGCCTCCCTTACTGAATCGGGATGTTGGAGTCTTTATTTTTACTGAGCTGGGTTTCTTTTCAGAATATGTATCGTACGCTGAATTACTGACATAGTTCTATCTCTATGAAAGTTTATCTGGTAGCAGCAAAATGTGTGTATAGTTTGCATGGTCGGGACTTGACAGACACTTGAACTGTGAAGTATAAATTGATCGCATGATTGTGCTTGGTTTGCATTGTTTCAGTCAAAATCTGGATTCAGTGGTTTTGCCCACTGTCTTTTATTTTTGTTGTTGTTGTGAGACCACCAGCTGTAGTTTTCTGTTTGTCCTCTCAGAACTTCCTGATGTTTCCTGTCTGTTCTCTAAGAAGCTGTCATTTTGCCTTCATGCCGTCCTGTACCTTGTGTAGTTGGCTGTTGTTTCCTTGATTACCTTTAGTCCCATATTGAGTTCGTCATGGATTGAGAAGTAGATATGCTCTCTTGAAATAATTATGTATGCTAGTGTTATAAAGCGTTGGCACGTTTGAAGGGAGATTGCTGAATGAGCGTATCCTGTCCTTCTCTTCTCCGTTAGGGGAGTTCCCCATTGATACTTCTGCATTACCCTAATCAGTGACTTTGTACTGTCCATCTTGTAGCATCTTGCTAATCGGAAAGAGCAGTCTGCTCTCCGGGCAGTTCTCAAGTGCATTGAAGAGTACAAACTTGAAAATGAGTTCCCCCCAGAAAGCCTGAAGAAGAGGCTTGAGCAGTTGGAGAAGACCAAGATCGACAAGAAGAGAACTGCGCCAGCTCCTGCAAACAAGAGGACAAGGGTGTGTAACAATGGCCCAATGCCTCCAGCCAAAGCTGGTCGTCTGACAAATGCCTATGTGTCATCCTTTCCACAGGCTCCTGCATTTGTTAGGTCTCCTTCACACCAGCAATACCCAGCTGGGGTTGCAGCTTACACTTATGACAGGCCCGCCAATTCCATGTATGGAAACTGCAGCCCTCCATACCACTACTCACCAGAGGCCGTTCCTTCCCCTCCAATGGCTGGACCATACTCTGGTGCGCCTATAAGTTACCCAGCATATTGTTACAGCAACGGCATGACCCCATCTTATCCGCAGGCTTACTACTGAGAGGTGACTGGTAACCATGACGGAGATAATGGTGACTACAATGACCACTAAATGTCAGAAACGGCTTGTTTGTAATCACTAACCTTTTAATGGTAGCGATATGTGTGTGTTTATGGAAAAGTTCTGTATTTTCTAATGTTAATCAAACTTGTAGCTTCTAGGGGTTGTGAAATAGTATCTAGGATGAAGTTTTAATGATATCCAAGGGCGAACCCCCAAGACTTCTGGTAGATAAACTGCCTTACAACTTGCATTATACTAAATCATATGTTTGTGGATCTCGTGTCGTTTCTTGGTTCCGAAACTGTGATCTTGTCTGTAGATGATCTATATTTTGCAGTTACTAGTGGTTTACGCTTGAAGAAGTACGCCATTAGTTGTTAGCCTCTTAGCCTCGTGAGGAGGAAGTGTAAAGATCAATCATAAATCGCTTGCACTGGTTCATGATAGTGCGCAAGTTAATGATAGCTTGGTCCATTTTTATGCTCTGACAAAGTAACGAGTGTAAGCGTGCTAAAGGGATGTTGATGGCATACAACACGTTCTTTGGAAAGCAAAGGCTGCAGTCAAGAATGTGGGTTAGGAAAAGCATACAGGCTGTGCTCGTTGTAGCCAACCCAGCCTTGTTGTCCCTTTTCTCTGTTTGGGACTGGTTTTCAAAGTCATCTCTCTTTGTCTACTATTGGACAATCTGATATTTTAAAATTTTGGGTAACAATACAAAGGATAATACAACAATATAATAACTATCCTAAAATATATAGATTACAATATTAATTACAATATAATATATATTAGGAAATTATCATTTCTGTACAACAACAAGCTAGAACCTGATAAGAGAACACCTTTACTTAAACCTGATACATCTAAGGCGAAAATTCTACGGTCATTACCGATAGTCGCATCACGAAAATTCTACGGTCATTACCGATAGTGGTAATTACCATAAGAATATAGTATTTTATTAAGATTTGATATTTTCCAATATTAATTTAAAAACAAAGCATCTTATCTTTATATTATAAAAAATTGTAAAACCTAAGTACATGTTTGGTATTGGGTAAACTTCTCGAAAATTAGAATTAGGGTAAATTCTCACATTAAGAATGAGAGCCATCAT
>JBBYHQ010000016.1:4456177-4470551 GCA_038382645.1 Spergularia azorica
GGTTATCACAATGTAACTGGACGGGCTGAGTAACGAGAACACCCAGTGTAGTTAAGATCTGCCGTAACCATTTGACCGCAGTTGCCGCTGGTGCTTATGCATTGGTACGTAATTATATTAAGCTCCTTCTTAACCAAACTAACTTTTTTAGGGTTTCGACTTTTGTGAATAGATATAGTATACGTGAAGTTATTTATGATCTATTGTCTGTACATCAATTACAAGCTTAAGTTCTTACGCATAACACATGTTCTCGTATATTGTGTTGAAATGTTCCATTATTACCGTGATACGTCCCGTGTCCGGATTTTTGAGGTTAAATGATCATATAGTCTTCTTTTATATATGAAATAGTATCATACAAAATAGTTATCGCAATCAAAAGATTAGCGTAGTCCAATTCAGACCAATTGTATGCGTCATTTGACACGAGATAAAATTGTATAACTTGCAGCATGAAAAACATAAGGCAAAGAAAGACCCCGAGAACGCACACCGCCACAAGATATCGGAGGAGATTGCGGCCGTGGCTGCAGTGGGTGCTGGTGGATTTGCCTTACATGAACATCACAAGAAGAAGGAAGCCAAGCATGAGTTGAAGGAGGAGCGTCGTCGTAACGACTGCTGATTTATGACATACTTCATTTTAACATCTGTCATTTCAATTTTATGTGTTCTTCCATTTCCTTGCTCATTCCGGCCACTCTGATCTATTATTACTTAATGGAGAGATAACATTGTAACAAAAAAAAAGAGTGGACTTTTTCTCATCATTATCATATGTATCATCTAATAAATTCTTTGCCTAATTATTATTAATTTATCGATTTCCTTACAAATTGTGTGATGATTTTGCCAAGACATTTTATTACCTTCCAAGACAAATATGTCCATTATTATATGGACCGGATCCAATAACCCTACCTTGACAAAATCATCATTTATAAAAGTCATTCACAAGCTCGATCTTTACCTTGATCGAGAAATTATAAATTACTTTGAGATCTCAATCCTGATGTGATGAAATTCAACGCAAGAGCTTTATCGCTCTTGTATGCCTAAGACTTATCATCAACGTAACCCTTGATATACATACACAACAAAGTGGATTAGTCTTGGGTCACAATCGCAAAGAAGATAATTCTGTCTTTAAAGTAATTTGTTATGGTACATTAGAACAAATTATGAGCTATTGGTCATAAGAAATGTGTTATTGAATAAAGTAAAAGTCACGAAGTTGGATATATAAAAGGGATAGAAAGACAGCTTCACGTAGTTGTACATTGATTATTAGTCTACTTGACATAAAGTTGTTGTATATATACATTTACACTTAGACTACTCCAATCAACCAACCTATTCTAGATAGAGGTCATGTCCATGCGATCATACATGTAACCTGGTGGCACGAGTACGGGTACCGACACGGACACTGCTGGGAGCAATCGAAAAATTCGAGACATTTCAATCTCTAATTTATGGTACTTGTCCTTACATATTTTGTCATTGTTTAAAAATCATGTTATATTAAAAGTGATCTCCTGTAAGAATAACTAACTAGAGAAATGTTTCGATGCATGCAATGGCAAATTAACGCTTGTGTGTATTGAGTGATTACGATGAAATTTAACTATCAAATGTTACAGTATTTTGGGGTTTTTTTGTTTAATTTGTAATATACGCCCCTCCCGCCTATGTGCATTTTGCAGGTGTACTACCGTATAAAATGGAGGGAGTAATACAATCAAAGATTATTTTCTGTCAAAGTGAAAATTTTCATGAACTTAAAGCAGCTTTGCGTAGCATGCATTCCATCGGATGTCGCCATACCATTGCATACGGCCAACCTCATTTGAGTGGAAACCTCCACAGGACTTATGAACATTTTTGTAATACTAGCTCTTTCGGTCCCTTTTTCAGTTGTTAAAGTTTGATTTGCTACCGGTTCGAATCATAACGTTGATAATAAGTGGAAACTGAAAAAACAGAGGAAGGATGTGCTACTCGATCTATTCCAAGTTTCCCACCCTTTGTATTTACCGACATGCTACAAATCTACAATTGTAATAACTTACGACGAACCATAATTACCACAGTGATGTTTAATTACGTATAATACTCTCAATTATCACGTCATTCAAAAAAAAAAAAAAGATAGGAGTAACTCTGAAGTCTTAAATCATTGTTGGAGAGTGACATTTTAGAGACACGGCTAAGAATGTTATGGCTAACGCGCGCGGACTTGTCAAAATGGACCAACCAATCAATTTTAAGATTAATGACAAATTGGACAATTTGGAACACGGAGTTATCTATCCCCCAACCTGCAGCCTATATATATGTACATGTTGAAACCTTAAGTTTCCCTACTAAATCTAGCAAAGTCCGAGTGAAGTTCTTTGTTAATTATCTCGTTTCGATTTTGAGTGATGGCTGACGGCGAGGAGAAGAAGCATCACCATCTCTTCCACCGCCACAAGGAGGAGGATCAGACACCCAAGGACCCCGAAAAGGAGATGAAGAAGCACAAGCACCTTGAGCACCTCAGTGAGGCTACCGCCATCGCTGCTGGTGCTTATGCATTGGTACGTAACATATGAACTTACTTTCTTTCACAATTTACATCAAATAATTAGCAAAACAAATTCAAATTAGTTCATTACCAAAAAAATTTCAATAGTGATTCACCTATAGCTAAATTCAGTTAATTTCATCGAAATTCCGATAAGATCATATCAGATTTGAATGTCACGCAGGGATTTATTACAAGCCTCTTAATTTTTCCACCACGTATCTTACCAAGTATATATCTCGGCTAAAAGACAAGACTAAAGCGAATTAGATAATTGTATTCGACATATACAACACACTATGGTAGTATGGTGATATCTCAATGCATACTACGCGAAAGCTTCTTATTAGCTCCATCTTCGAATGATTATATGAAAAATGGTCACCTTACTTGTTATTAGTGTTAATTGACCTGACTTTTAATATACTCAAGCAACATTTAAGCTAATATACTATAAGTCATTGTTTGACCCTAATTGAAACCATATGAAATGTGCAGCATGAAAAGCATAAGGCAAAGAAAGACCCGGAGAACGCGCACCGCCACAAGATATCGGAGGAGGTTGCAGCCGTGGCTGCCGTGGGCGCTGGTGGGTTCGCCTTCCATGAGCATCACAAGAAGAAGGAATCCAAGCATGAGTTGAAGGAGCAGAGTGACTACTGATCGATTTAATCACTAGCATATAATTAATATCTCTCATTTTAATTTTGTGTTTTTAATTTTTATGCCAATAATGATCAGTAGTTCAGTACTGTATTTTAATTTCTTCCATTTCCTTGTAAAATTAAATATATTTTATTGAATAACATTGTGCGTGTCTTTTTCACAACATTAATGTCACATATAGGATGTGCTTAGCTTAGTTTTACCTATGACTAGTTGACTACAAATTTCCTTAACAATTATATGGACCAGTTGTAATCTCATTGCTATTATGCCATACACAAGCATTTTGGTCAACTTAATAGAAGTTGACTACTAATTCAGAGCAGAGGTCTCAAAACTAACACCGTGTACAGGAAATCGATGGTGGTTTTTGATTTAGGTCGCCGCTAATTAAACAGTTTCTCACTCTTGTGGCTGAGTACCAAAATCTTATCGGATGATGCAAACCAAAACCATTTTCAACAAAGTTGTGGATTAAATTTCTCGCTTGTTAGTCAAGCTAAAGCTTGCCTAGGAAATTTTTAGAAGGGCGGGTTTGGAACCCTATACAAGGTGGTGGTCTCGATTCAGCACATAGCGAACGAAAAAAGCGTTCATCCTGGATTCTTATGAACTACCGAATTCAATGCTAAGCATTTTCAGTAAAGTTGTACATAAGTGTTGAACTTAATCGATTATTGGGAGGAGTTTATTATTGTTTCCTATGGGCACATGTTAGAATAATCCATTTATTGATTAGTCTTATATAAAATGAAGCCACTGTTTTTCAACTTGAATTATCATCATACAAAACCAAGGTGGTTTAGCCGAAAGCGATTCATACATTGACAATTTGACATTCAATTGGAGGCTCCACCTAAAAAAGTTGGTTCCCGGCCTTGACTAATGTATGATCCACATATCAGATATACGTGTTTTAACGGTTAAACCCAAAACTCTAAGCTCAACTTATTTCATCTTGATACCGATCGAGCTCGATGAATGTATACATATGTATAGCCTCTGTTTATATTAATCAAGTGGAGTATTAATTTTATTTTTACATGGTCTCACTTGACCATTTCCTTCATTTTTGATAGAGATTAAAAACTCATTTTCCAATCAACCTAATTAATCGGCCTCGTGATTAAAGACGGCGTTGCATCATATCCTTGGTTTGTCGCTTTACTACTATATGTGGAGCAAATAAATAAAGTTGACTAAATACAATTTTGAATACAGACAAATTTTGAACGTAGTCATTCTATGATCACTATTCCCAATCTAGAGTCGTCATGTTATCGAAGTATTCTCTATCTAGTCTGATCTCTACAATCGGCACCAAAAGTTGTAATCGATCGAGGCACTAGACATCAAATATGACCAAGACAATCAATCTCCTAGAACAATTCAAATAATATTAGCTCTCTCCATATATGATACATGATTGATCGAGTATTAGCATGATAAGCATATAGTATAATCTCACCAAACATTAACAATTTAATGAACATACACAATGCTTCTAACTTCTAAGCTAATAATCATTCTCATATTTGAATCATCTCATGTTAGAATAGTTCAACAATCGGCCAATTGACAGCTTAGTAGTTAAGACAATAATGGACCTATCATAACTGTGTTCACACTCCAAATCCATCCATGCATGTAAGACAAACTTTCTCAAATACATGTGCATAAATACAGACCTAATGGACTTTTTTTTTTTTTATCACCTTTTTGTTCCGTTGGTTTAAATGGTTGTGTTCTAGAAGCTACTTCTGAAACAAATGAAGACTGATTTGCCTTTAAAATAATGCAAAGGATTAATGTTGGTCTACTGGTTAGACGTACAACCTGTCTAGGGATTGTCTCCGTTTCGAATCCTCATGTCCCCATCCCCCGCAGTATTATCTGCTTCTTTGTACAAAAAAAAAAAAGAAAAAAAACAAGCAATGCAGAGTAATAAAACATATATATGTACTGATTTTTACAACAAGTGAATGATTATTCGTATGATGTAGGAGTAATTCCCAACATGATCAGTCTCTATTTTTTTTTTTCATGAAGTTTCCACGAAAGTTCAAACCTAATTTAAATTATGTCTATTATATCCTTATCCAATCATGTAAAAATATGCTTTGCTGGATCAACATCAGCAACTACTAAAAAAATAACGTTGAAATGATCATACTCTTCCCTAAATCATGCAAAAATTCCATGTGATCGTGAATTTGAATCGTCGTGATGATAACTACTTCTACAAGAAAAATCATCAGATTAGACAAATTATTAGTAAGCAAATTAGAATGATAAGGAAATTTAAGATTTAATAATGAATATAATTAATGTCCACCAAGCTAAATGATTAGCTAAGACTCGTAATTAAAGTTATATATATACGACCACATACAGTTCTAAGATCCATTATTACAAAGAAAAAGAACTTAAACCCAATTAATTCACAAAAATCAAATATGGCTGATGAAGAGCACCACCACCACCCATTCCACCACCACGAGAAGACGGCTGAGGAGACTATCGATGACCTCGAAAAGGAGGTAAAGCACCACAAGAAAGTTGAGCACGTTACTGGCTCTATTGCTGCCTCTGCTGGTGCCTACGCTCTGGTAATTGGTTTAATCTCCCTTTAGCTTCACCTTCAATTTTCTCACCTATTTAAACTTGCTCATGTGATGATAACTATACGTATATACGACAATACGAGTGTATGTCCTATATCGACTGATAAACGATTTATTGTTGATGTTTTGACTTTGTAATTAAGCACTAATTATATATGTGCGCGAAATTGGAATGTAGCATGAGAAGCACGAGGGACACAAGATCAAAGAGCATGTGGCTGCCGCGGTGGTCACGGTAGCGGGCGGGGTGGCGCTACACGAGCACCATGAGGCTAAAGAAGCCAAAGAGGAACTCAAGGAAGAAGAGGAAAAACTCCACCCACATCACCATCACCACTTGTTCCATCATCATGGTGATGATAACAAAGAGTAAAATTGTCTTGGGAGGCCGGCATTGAATTGATTTGGTTTATTTCCTTGCTTTCAAAATTTCAAACTACTATCATTGAGAATTTCTTCCATATTATTATCAATCTAAATAATGCATAATATTTAGTTTGCTTGCTTCAACTTTGTACGTGAATTGTGCGTAATTGGACTGAATTAGTCTTGTTTCTTTGTCTGTTTTCCGTAATGTATGTGATTACTTTAATTTCGTCGTTATTTGTTTTTCATATCATTTGATTTTATCTTGATTCTATCTTTAGTTTCTCGCATTGTCGAAAGGGAACAAATTAATTAAACTCGATTAAGCGGCTTTTCGAAAGCATGTATGTTATCTCCAATTTCAAGATGTGTCCACACCTTTTTAACTCAGATGAGAGCTACAAAGTTTAAACACAAAATCATCAGATCACCGTTTGCGGTATGCGTCTTTATTAATACTCCTTAGCTTAGCTTGTATTAGACACTTGCAAGCAACATACCTTTCGGTACTACTCCAAACGTTGCCGAGGACGCAAACTTTTATAGATTACGCAATAACAATTAACCATATATATGACGCGACATGATTACACATATAACATTACCGGGGGCCTTAACATACATGAAAATAGCTAGCATGTCGATCATTACATCGATGCCACTTATTTATGGTACAATAATATGTTTTATTATCTCACGTAGTTTTACATTATAAATAAAATTATAATCATGCATTATTCATTCGGCAGCATATCCGAGTTGCATTTTCTTTGGTGGTTCAATGTATTTTAAGATCCCCATATCAGGCTTGATTTCACCCACAGTCTTCACTGACCAGATTTTAGTAGGATTTTCAGCAACCTGTATATCAATTGGCGTAACGAAGACGCCATCTTTAGCCCCTACAATCTGTACTGTAAGCTTATCCCACTTGGTCACCAAGCTAGCCACCTCAACATCACTCTTGACCTGATCGACGGTCTTCTTCTCAATATATTTGAATCGTGCTGCCTCACAACTCATCTCAATGCTATACAGCAGGAACAAAGCTTGCTTCTGCTTGAAGTCTCCTTGTTCTGTGCTTTTTCCATATGCAAATCGCATTGCTTCTTCCAAGACTGCTCTAGCTGTTTGATCTCTGTGTTGGCCGCAGCTTCAATGCTTTCGTAGTTGTGATTACACTTCATTTTTTGACGGGTAATATCCTTGACACCAGGGAAGGCTTCGGCCTCTGTGATTAATCCCGGAAAGTAAAAGGCGCGGCCTTTACCCTTCTCATCTTTGTCGCGGTATGCGACTAAGTACAGGTCTGCTGTTTTAAGTTGAAGCGTTACTGATATCGCTTCCCAACCTTCCTTCTTATTAGCTTGCGCATTAAGTTGAATGTACAAGAATTTTTTCTTAGGGTCAGGTGCTTTTATCATGGGTATGCCAGAGTAACTTCTGGTAGGATCTTTCACTTCATTTCGCAACTGTGCCACAAATGTTGGGTATTTCTCTACGAAGTTTAAGTCGAAGATTATGTCACAAGCTGCTGGTGCAGCCAATAACATGCATATTGCAACCACTTTTACAACTACCCAGCACGGATTCATATTTCCTTCTTTCATGTCACCGCGGCTCGCCCGGCCAACCTCTGCCTAGTTCCTACAGTCCTGCCGCACCTAGGATCCGCATCATTATTGTGTGTGTTAATTAATAATAATCACAGAAACTGAGCGAATGTACAAATTAAACTATGGTTGATAATGGCTTAAGCTTTTGATTGAGATGGTACTGTGATAATATCCTTAATCACGAATTCACAACTAGGGTAGTACAAGGGCGAATCTAGGGGTAGCTTGGGGTGCACTTACCACTCCAAAACGTCCAGATATAGCCTCAAAATTACAAAAAATAATTCCGTACTAGAACGGCTACCCCATTCTTGCCGGGCTAGATTCGCTCCCGGGTGTGGGGATATGAGTATTCGAATTAGTGAAACAATATGTAAAAAAAAAGCAATACTAACTCAGTTTAAAAGAAATATTTGATGTGTCTACATATACACTCCTACCATTTTGCTGACAGATTTACTACACACTTAAATGTAGACAAATTTTGATGTGTCTACATATAGACTCCTACCATTTTGCTTCTTTAATTTATAGATAAAATCTGAAATTATGGTGCATGGAAGAAAATGCAAGGGTTACTTACCGTCGAGGGCCGTGATAATTTAAGTCTCTATAATAGTATGGAAATGGGGATCGGATATTGTATTGGTAAACTAGATGTGTAGGATACACTAATACAGGGCACAAAACTAATGTGCTTAAATAGGCAGATGATCAGGTTACGATAAATAAAAAATCGAGACCTACACATCAGTCATTTTGGATTTTATTTGGTTTACACCACCTCGTTTTGTTTGAATTTGAGTCGAAACCATCTACAACGTTAAAACTTTCCCAAAGGCGTGGCAAAGGGATATGACAAACTAAAATTGAAAAAAAAAAATCATATGGTTACTGTAGCATCAATTCATGCACGTTTAAGGTAATGGAGTAAGAAGTAACAAATGAGACCAACCAATTTTTGGCATTATGATGATATGATTGCAGCCTTGCAGGGGACCTTAAAAAAGAAGAATATTGTGCGGAGCCTAATAACTTTACCGGATTGATAAGAACACGGGACTATCCTAATTATCACATGGAGTACTAGGTATGTAGAAGGGAAAACAGAGTTTTGTTACTGATTTCACAATATGAAAGTCAAGGACGAATTTATAGTCTACAGATTATCCATTACATCTATTGAGTACTTAGCTCTCCTATACCAAATATCTCATCTCAGGTTCATCTAAACATCAAAACTTACAACAATTGTTGAAACATGTGTGAGGTCGTTGCATATTGAAAGACCACTGGAATGTTGTTAGTCATATAAATAAGTGGGTTATTTCTCCTATTGTCAATTGATTTTATAATGAGACTTCGGTTGGGCTTATGAGCTAGCGTATGGCCAAATATATTTCAGTGGCCAATTGTTTCACAATATTCACATATTTAGGATATTACTATCAGTCTAGACTTTTAGTTGACTTTTAGTTGTGCCACAACTCTCATGGACTTGTTCTTTAGCCTCAGTTGGGCTATGCATTGGTAGTCCTTTATATGGACTATGGACTATGGACTACCCCTTATTCAAAAAATCATAATAGTTGGATGTTTTTTGAATCAAATGCTCGTATCCTTATTCCAAAGGGCTATATATGTTGGAATTGTTTTCGCACTAGGATTTTAAAGTTATCAACACTGCTTGTCTTCCACATTTGTACTACCCAAATTCGACCAATGCAACACTCCAAAGTGGCAGTAGACACGAACTTTTATTATTACGCAATAGACATAGAGTTTAAACAAACACGAATCTCACAACATCTATACTCGTAGATGATTATAATATTTCCTTAATTGGACAGGAAAATAAATAGCATTACATTGGTACCACTTATTTATTACACAAAATGGTTTAGTCATGCCGATAATAGATGGTTTTGATTAAGGGTTCATTCATAGCACACATATGTGATGTGGTTTTACCTTATAAGATACGACAACTTGTGTAGGAGAATTGTGAGCACCAACACAGTGCGGGACTAACAAACCTCGCTCATTATTGTTGTTCAGTTGATCATTCAGTGATCAGCAGCAAATCCGACTTGCACTATAGTTGGTGTTTGGTAGCTTAAAATCCCCATATCAGGCTTGATTTCACCCACAGTCTTCACTGACCAGATTTTAGTAGGATTTTCAGCAACCTGTATATCAATTGGCGTAACGAAGACGCCATCTTTAGCCCCTACAATCTGTACTGTAAGCTTATCCCACTTGGTCACCAAGCTAGCCACCTCAACATCACTCTTGACCTGATCGACGGTCTTCTTCTCAATATATTTGAATCGTGCTGCCTCACAACTCATCTCAATGCTATACAGCAGGAACAAAGCTTGCTTCTGCTTGAAGTCTCCTTGTTCTGTGCTTTTTCCATATGCAAATCGCATTGCTTCTTCCAAGACTGGCAGACGGAACTCTAGCTGTTTGATCTCTGTGTTGGCCGCAGCTTCAATGCTTTCGTAGTTGTGATTACACTTCATTTTTTGACGGGTAATATCCTTGACACCAGGGAAGGCTTCGGCCTCTGTGATTAATCCCGGAAAGTAGAAGGCTCGGTCTTTACCCTTCTCGTCTTTGTCGCGGTATGCGACTAAGTACAGGTCTGCTGTTTTGAGTTGCAATGTTGGTTTATCCCCAGCAGCTTTCGCGTTAACTTGGATGTACAAGTATTTGTTCTTGTCATCAGGTGCTTTAATTATGGGTATATCATAGTAGGTTTTGGAATCTTTCACTGCATTTCGTACCTGTGCCACAAATGTTGGGTAATTCGTTGGCGTGTTTAAGTCGAAGAGTATGTCACAAACTGCTGGTGCAACTGATAACATACATATCGCAAACATCGCTGTTACAATTAACACATTCATCTTTTAGCCTTTCATTTCACCTTGGCGCGGCCAATAACCTCAGCTCAGATCAGGGTATACCGTATACGTAAGACTGCCTGCACCTAGGATACACATCATTGTGTATTGTGTTAGTTGAATGCATAAACGACTGAACAACGTTAACGTTGCTAAATTTAATACTCGGTTTCTTCATTTCATTCATTTGTTTACATCAAACCAAACGTAAAGAAATAAACGAATATAGGTAGATGGAGTGTCTGCAATGTTAACAATCATAGCAAATGAACAATTCAAGGTTTTTACATTCATTTTTCATCTGTTAATATTTAGTTTGAATATGAGATATAGATTCGAAATAAATCTTGACCAATTAAAAAAACGAAAAAGAGTAGTTGGTGAACTGGGAACGAGTTTGAGTAGTACTTGACGCTAATCTAATTTTAGAATAGACTCGTTTATTAACATGATTGCATAGTTATCTGTGGATCGGAGTCTGGAGTTAACGAAAACTCATTTCAAAATATGGAAATGATATATATTTAGAGCATAATTGAGCAACCAAGAAATAAAGAAAATGCAAGAGTAGTTACTTACTGGAGTGCTAAGTTTAAGGGGTAACTCAAGCCTGCAAATTAAAAAAGGTATGAAAATTTGGATATTTGTAATAATGGTATAGAAGTAGGATAAATGGACTACACAAATCTTGTCTGCTTAAATAGGCAGAGGATCGAGTTAGATGAACTCACAGAGAAAGATCTAGCCATTACCATTATACTATGTTACAAAGTGACTCTTTTTTACATTGCTTGTAACCATGATAATACTTTTAGTGATCGTATTAATTTACAATTATAAATCACATTATCTATGATTTTGGAGGATACCATCATATAAAATTAGCTAAAATTTATAAAGTAACCCCTTTGCATCTTAGATTAAGTGTCGAAGGTCCTTAACTAAAACGATTACCAAAAGTAGTATAATGGTCACTAATTATACAAAAGGGGTCACGATGTAAATAACATGGTTGGTCTCTCAATAAATTATTGCGAGACGGTCTCCCACAAGACCTACTGTTAATTTATTCTGAAATTTTTTAATTGTTTTGCACACAATGTGGATTATTGTGTTTATATTAATCTGCAATTGAATCAAATAAATTTTTACAAGACTGTGAAATTCTCTCCTTGACACGGTTGCATTTTAAGAGCTCGATCTCTTGACATCTTTAATTAACCTTTGTTGAATAATGTGTCAGTTTAACCTTGCTACTGCTTTCGGTATTCATCTTACTATATATATCAAACAAGGGATTGACAAATATTGTAAAGCGATCTCGAATTCAGGTTGAACTCACAACTTTGTATCGGCACTATTTCTCCACATAGTGAAATTAGTTTCTCCTCTGTTAGGTGGATGTAACCGGCAAATTGCTGGTGAACCACGTTAAATTCGGTGTCTTTTCTTTACGTTCATATTGTTGTGTTATTGTTTAATATCACGTGTTCATCTTCTCGCACCTATCGATCAAGCATTGTTGGGACTGGACGCCTCTGTTCCAACATGCATGATATTATAGTATAGGTGAATTTGATGAAAGAGCGAACAAATAGTAAAACAACAAAGTGGAGAGGAAAACACGAAATTTGGTATTAAACAGTTCGGAGGAAAACGAATACATTGATGAGTAATATTGTAATCTCTCTATTCTACCAATCAACGTATAAGATAAAATACACTAACTGTTTTTATTAAGACTTTTATCCACAC
Source organism: Spergularia azorica (assembly GCA_038382645.1). Classification (NCBI taxonomy): domain Eukaryota; kingdom Viridiplantae; phylum Streptophyta; class Magnoliopsida; order Caryophyllales; family Caryophyllaceae; genus Spergularia; species Spergularia azorica. The sequence continues at coordinate 4,468,683 of JBBYHQ010000016.1, forward strand.
TACTCAAATAAGTGGAGTGGAGTGGCAGTTGTGAAGAATTTTTTTTTTTTTCTCCCTCTCTTCATTTCGTGCAAACTAACTGAAGATGTAGTTCTAAGAAATTGAGTTATTATTTTTTTATTTCTTTGGTGATTATATCCAATAAGGTCAAAAAATGGAAACTCAAAAATTGGATACCATGAAAGGGGTGTAAAGCGATCAAACAAGGGATTGACAAATATTGTAAAGCGATCGCGAATTCAAGCCCTACTTTATACAAATATCTATGCTCAAAGCATCCCCTACTACTGCTTGATGCATGACATGATGACACGAATCAAATTTAGATGTAATCGTAATTACACTCGGAACTTGTAAGTTCTCGGCGAAGCTCTAAAAACAAAAGGAGAAAAACATCGGTACTGTAGCATAAGTTTATTCACGTTTAAGATTATGCAATTCCATTTTATTATTATAATTTGACTTGCCTATTTGTCTGCACATAGTCACATACTGACATACACGTAACACATATGAGTTAACCACGAAAATGGTGTCTCATGTTTACAAAAAAAATTCGATTGGGGTCTGTATGTTTATTTTGTATCGTTTGGTGTCTGCCGTTAGTCTTGCGTTAGGTTCACTGCTCTCTCCTCTCTCAGTCCCCCACCTGCTCCATTTATTATCTTTCTTTCTCTCTCTCCTCTCTCCTATATTCTCTCTCTTCATGCAATCCCTCCGATCATCCTATCTAATCATATTCATCTCTATCCCTCTCTGCGAATCAATATGATTTGACCCAGATTAATCCATGCCTTCCTATCTAGATTAATCCATGGCTTCCCATTTTTCACACCATCGGAATCAATCCAAAAATTCCTATAATATGAACAAATCCAATCTTCACCCAAATTGAATAATTTTCTTCGAATTCATCGAAAATATCCCCCAAAGAATCATCCAAAAAATCTTAGCAAAAAATCATGATCATCATTGATAACACACTAGTTTTATTTATTGTTAACTTCTACAAAATTTGGGGGATTTTAAATTTCGTTCTACAAGATTCAGACTCACCAATCAAGGAGCAAAAGGGGCTTGTTGATGCGACACCGCCACCACCATGCTCGAATATTTGGGTATTTTCGACCAATTTTCTGGGCTTATTAGTTGCAATTATCAAATTCAAATTTCTGGGTTTTTTTTTATTTTGATTTTTGATCAATTTACTTTGTTTGGCAGAGAGGAGGGAGAGTTGGATTGGGGGTGGAGTAGCCTTTGTGGTGGATTTGGGTGGTGGTGCAGCAGCGATGGGTTGTGCCGGAGTGGAGGAGGGATAAATGGATTAGTTTGGGATTGAGAGAGGAAAGAGGAGAGAGGAGAGAGGAGAGAGACGAGAGGGTATGAGGAAACAAGACATTGGACCCTGCTGTCTAACGGCAGAAACTAACGCCAGACCCTTAACGATACAAAATAAACATACAGACCCCAAACGATAAGATTGTTGAAACGTTGGACACCATTTTCATGCTTAACTCTAACACATATCATATCAATCAAGTTTTTGCATAATTAGTCGAATAAAACACGGGAATATTATCACATGTTCACGTGGTTTTTAAATTTTTTTCATTAATTGACTCCTCAATTATTATTGATTATGAGATAATTAAAAATGAGAAATTTCAGCCTGTACCCTCATGTTTTTTTAAATTTCAGGATATACCCAAACTTACAACTTAATTCCGGATTATACCCCTGTACTTTTTCAAGTAGCATCAACGTGACCTTATTTACCCAATTCCGTTAGTAATTCCGTTAAATGTGTTTCGAAGTTATTTTTTCCAACTTTTTTCCTTTATTTTTTAGTTTCCCTTCCATTCTTTGTTT
>JBBYHQ010000016.1:4480723-4509574 GCA_038382645.1 Spergularia azorica
TCTAGCTTCAATTTGAAGCAATTTAGGTAAATTTTTGAGTGAAATCAAACAAATTTCACTCGAATCAACTGAATTTGAGCTGAATTTGTAAAATTCAAGCTCGATTTTGCGAAATTACAAGAGTAATTTCTAAAAAAAAAAAAATTGAAATGCGCGGAATTTGGACCAGGTTAAGCTCGATACCATGAAGAGTTTATGAATCAGGATTGAATTGTAGAGAGAAATTGGGGAGAAAAACATGATGATTATTATTATGAATCTCAAAGTTATGATTATTACAAGAGGAAGCAGCTTATATACTAGTGTAAGCATCATAACTGAATGCTAACAGAATGTCAGCACATTTGACATATAACTGAAATCAGTTATATGTCGGGAAGGGTATTTTCGACATTTCCTATTTGGTGATATCCTTCATATAAAACATACCCAGAAATTAAACCAAAAGTTGCTCGCCAAACCCATTTCATTTGTTTAATTAAGTGATTATTATTATTGCAGCATTATGTTTGTTAAACACTTTAAGTGCAACGTAATGTTGCAAAGATATAACCAACCCTCTTTGGTACGCTCTATTATTAGTACCTCGATTTGTTGTGCACGTAGTAGTACTAGTAGACGATTAAGCGCAATGCCTCCGTCGTCTAAGGTGTGTGGAAATGCAATTGACATTATTCCGGCGACGCCGACACCGATGATTAAGCTCAGTGATGGAAGGCACTTAGCCTACAAGGTGCAGGGTGTTCCTAAGGATGAAGCCAATTACAGAGTTATTGTTGTCCATGGTTTTGACAGTTCCAAGGATATTTACTTGCCTCTTTCTCGGGTATTACCTAACTAAATTTTTTTATCATAATTTTGCTGAATTTTGAGTATATGACTTTCACACGTTTTTTCTCTGGAAATTCAAGCTAAATACTGTAGTCTTTTAATCTTTTTCAAAGACCGCATCAGAAAGATAAAAACAATCGTTTGTCGTTTAATTTGTATTAAGTGTACTCAAAGAAGATGGCCAAAGGCTGTAGCAATAATAACGTATACTAGTTTTAATTTGGCACTTAGCTTGCAGAAAACGATGTTAGGTTGTGTATATCTGACCCTTATTTTAAAATATATATTTTCTCGTGATGATGGTTTTGGCAACGTACATATCAATTCATTAGCGTTATTAGAGTAGTTTATCGAAGATGATCGACTTGCATTTAGGATCAATTTTGTTCCGATGATGCAGGAATTCATAGGAAATGTTGGCGTATACATTGTGACCTTTGATCGACCCGGGTACGGAGAAAGCGATCCGAACCCGAAACGGACCATAAAGAGTGACACATTTGACGTCCAAGAGCTTGCTGACCAGTTGGGTCTTGGGTCAAGATTCTATGTTGTGGGAGTTTCCCTTGGAAATTATATTTCGTGGGGTTTTATGAAGTACATACCTCATAGGCATGTTCCCTTACTCTTGAACGTATATATATATCCTTAATTCGCAGAGGCGGAACTTAGACGCGGGTCAGGAATAAAGTTCATTATTCTCTGTATTCTTTGTCAAGTTCCACCATCCTCGGGTAATGTTAGGCATATGAACTATTAGTATTCCCTCTATTCTATTAGGTTCTTTACATTTGGTTTAAATTTTTCTCACAGACTCAATCAAAATGCAAAGAATTTCAAGAAATTGAGGGAGTACATACATATCGATTTTAAATGAACGCGTCTCATATAAAAGTCTTTGTGTAGGCTGGCTGGTGTAGCAATGATAGTGCCAGTAATCAACTATTGGTGGCCTTCATTTCCACGTGTGATGACCAGTGAGGCCTATAAGAAGCTTCTTAAGAGAGATCAAATAAAACTATGGATTGCTCATAATGCTCCGGAACTTGTACGGTGGTGGATGACTCAATCATGGTTCCCTTCTTCGTCAATTTTGGACAGACACCCTACGATTTTCAATTCTAAAGATGTTGAAATCATCAATAAAATGAGTCAAGTACCCAATCCAAATGAGGTAACACTCGATATCATTAGACATGTAAACTCGTAATAACTGGTTATGTCCAATGTTGTTCCTTAACTTGCATGTTTTATTTTTCCATTTAGTGTCTGAGTTCATACTTGTGAGTGCACCTAATAATTAGCGATTTGTGTTTTTTTGGCAGTATAAAATAAGGCAACAAGGAGAATATGAGTCGCTTTACCGAGACTTAAAGATCGGATTTGGGAAATGGGGATTCGACCCAATGGAACTAAAGAGTCCATTCAAAGTATCATGAGGTTCCTAATGGAGGGCACTTAATTATCCATGACAATGTTTTGTGTGAGGAAATATTTACATCATTATTGGCTTATTGCTTGAATAAGACTACATTGTAATTAATCAAAGCAAAAATGAAGTTAAGTAGCTTCTATAGAAAATGTAGAAGTAATTGTAATTGAAAGCATAGTGGATGAGTAAAAGTTAAGTCCAAATTAAAGTTGAGAATCCAACTTGATTTTTGGAGTATCTTTACTTCTATACTTTTCCTTGCTTCAATGTCAAACATCAATAAGGAATGGAGTAGAGGAAATAAGGAAAATGAGTACTCGTAGTTGTTAAATTGACGTATGTCGTTCATTTACCTAGTAGTAATAGATTTTGTTACCTAGGATTAGAAGTCTGGAGGATTAGAAGTCCGTAGTTCCACTACATAGTGTTTAAGTTCGAATATACACAAGGTTCAAGTTCGAGACCTTCAAAAACGGGCCAAGTAAATGAATGGCCGTTGTTGACTGAGGCCTATACGAAAGCCCACGCTAAGCCCAAATCGGCCTTCTTCATTTCCATGGATTTATGATGAAGACACATCACGATTAAGCAAATCAAATACTCCATAGAATAAAACTTAAAAAATTTATGTTCAAAGTTCTGTTTGTGTGTCATACGTAAACAAAATTACGACAATGACAATGATAGCGCGGGAAGCAAACAATATTGACAGTTGAAACCACTCTAATAAGAGTTTAAGAAGCTTATATGAACCTACTTCTCACATTTTTTAATGATAAATTTTTTTGGTGATAATTGGAAGGAGTAAATGAGTCGCAATTATTTAAGGTACGTTTCCATCAACATTTGGTTGGCAATCTACCAACTTAAATTAACTAGGTTTGAGTAACATATTTCGAATTTTACTTACTCCGTATGTTAAAACTTACGGAGTATAAGGTAAGATTTGCCTTTTCTATACAACTCTACTCTTATCGAATTCAAATTCAGACTGTATCGATCATATTAAAAAAATGACAGATTGACTGCATGAGTGCGTTATAGAAATTAAAAATTACATTAGATAAGTACAAAATTTTGACCAAAAATTAAAAGGTTTACTTGTGACTTTCTTAAACTTACGGCTTGTTGAAAAGCGGATGAGTTTTAAGAGGGAAAAAAAGGAAAACTGTACTTATGTTTAAGAAATTGCCACTCGAACCCCTACCACCTCCTTATCCCCTTTCTTGTATTTTGTCTACTGACAGGTTAGGTGATACCCTGGCTAGAAGGGTTACCTGACCTGGTGCGCTTGGAGCACATGTTTTCTTACCTCTGTAAAAAAAAAAAAAAAAATTGCCACTCGATATTCCAAGGTTAGACCCGTCTTTATAACCGTGTGTCGATGTGGACAAAATCCCAAAAGATGTGCTAATATAATTTGCTTAATGGTGGTCAACAAAAGACCAGATAATTTGAGGGCGAAAGGCAAATGTACGTCTACAACTCTAAAATGCGACAACATAGGAAGCAACGTAAAGTATATTCGTCATCCTTGGTATAAACCCCTACTAATTGGACCCATGATTGGTAGTAACCTTAAGCTAATTTTCATTTCATACGCATAATTTTGATGTTAATTTTAATTAGATAAGAAGAACAAAAAACACCTGAGAACATTTAGAGGCCATGGGTGTCCTTTTGGATGGTGGTGATGGCCTGGTGGACTGTAGGACACATTAGAGTTTGGACCGGTTAGGAGAACGTTAGTGTTTTTAGGTATATCGTTCAACGGCTGCACAAAGGGTTATGAGAAATATTAAATTTGAGATCAATTCTAGCTAGGCTAAACTTATAATCGTGAACCAACACTATTTCAAGAGGAAATAACTATAAAATCTTGATTGTCTTCTTTGCTTTAGAAGGTTCTTGGAATTTATGCTTAAAACATATCTAATTCAATTGATCAAATGTATTCTATCTTGTCTTCGCAATATAGTTTGTGAGCAAGTAACATCACAATTCGCAAGTTCACAACTTAAAACCAAAGATACTCAAAGTTACCTTTTGATTTCAAAGTAAACACTCACTTTGGACAGGAGGGAATGTATTAAATTAAAATAATAACCTACTTTTGAATGTTGCATACTCCGTATGTGAATAATACAATAGCTAAATACTTCTCCATTAACCATGACATTGTTATTGTGGCTACTCGTTTGTAATACATCAATAGATTAATAGTTCGAGAATCACAACTTTTCATTGAGCACTAATTTTCATTCCCGGGAATGTCATGCAATATGACACAATAACATACTAACATGTAGGCTGTAAAAGTTTTAAACGTTACGTAACAAAAACCTGAAATAATTCAAAGTTCGACTACATTATCTTTATGACCTGTACTACTATTTGGACATAAAAGTTCCCCCGTTCTCGGAAATATCTTTACCACCCTCATTCTAAGGGCCAAAAATTACTTAAAAGGCACCCCCAAGTCCCCAAGGCCCCAACATGACTTGCACTCTTTGAATTCTTTCCCACCTTCATCTACAAAACTTGATAAAAATCCAAAAAAAAAAAAAAATAATAATAATAATTGATTGATGGGTTGAATGAACAAGGAATGCGCTTTTTATATTTTGTAGCTGGCTGCGTAAGCAAAAGAGCAGCAAGGCAGCAACAACTGCTAGTCAACCGGGATTTTGTAAAGGAAAAACCGAGTAAAAAATCTGACCTTTCTTCTTCTTCACACTTCTTTGAAGAAGATCTTAAAAACCAAGATAACACCCACCAAAAAGTCTGCTTCTTCTCTGCTCTTCTCCAAGAATTTCGAGGTAAATTTACCCAAATCAATATCAAATTATCAATGTTTTATTTTCACATGTTTTATTCTTCGAAGTTTTTTTTTTACTTATGAACTTTAATATGCAAATTTCCCTGCTAAAAAGAAGGTTAAAGTTGTGATCTTTAGTGGGTATCAAGCATAAAGATGTGAACTTTTTGTTGGTTATTTATTTTGGGTTGTGGGATTATGTAGCATTATCAGATGGGTAATATATCAGGAGGAGCGTGTGGAAGAAGGAGCTCTAAGTCAATGGATGACCCTGAATCTGGGATTATTTCACCAAGAATAAGGTTAAATGATGGCAGATTTTTGGCTTATAGAGAAACTGGGGTTTCTAAAGAACTTGCTAACTTCAAGATTATCATTGTCCATGGATTTGGTAGCAATAAAGATATGAGCTTTTTAGCTCCTCAGGTATATAATCTCAATCCCCCTTTTCTCTTTTATTTTACATTTGCAATCATATTTTTTTTATGGGTTTGATGAAATTTAGGGTTGAATGATTGAAATTTTGATGGGTTTGATGAAATATTTGGTTGAATGATTGAAATTTTGATGGGTTTGATGAAATTATTGGTTGAATATTTGAGAAGTTGCCATTTTGGTTTAATTGGTGTTTTTGAATGAATGATTGGAATTTGGAGTTGAGGGTAGTGAGAAAGTGATAATATGTGATCATCAAGAAAAGAATGGTATAGTGATCTTGAAGAAAGATGTACTTGTAAAATTTTATATTTTGAGTACTTTAGGTTTGTGTGATTTCTATGCTATAGATTCGAAGTTCATGTTTTCGGTATGTTTCGAATGATTGGATTTGATAGAGTAGTATGTCATTGAGGTAGGATTTGTTAGAGGAGTATGTCATTGAGGTAGCATATTTTCTTTCATTATGCTTGTGATCCAAGAACTAAATTTGGTTGAGCAACTGGTCCCCCACCTCCTATGATGCTTGATATTTTGGGAAGACATTGTTGTATGTACACATTAGGGTGGGAGGCGAAATCATTATGTGATCTCGTTTTCTTTCTTCTTTTGCGAATTTGCAAGTTATTGTCTTGAGACAGTATCATCTTGATTTACAATGATATAGTTTCCAGGGAGTGATTGATGGGCTGAAGATTTACATGGTGCTGTATGATAGAGCAGGCTATGGGGAAAGTGATCCAAACCCAAAAAGATCGCCAAAGAGTGAAGCTTTAGATATCGAGCAACTTGCAGATCAATTAGATCTAGGACCGAAGTTCTATGTGATTGGGGTGTCTATGGGATCATATCCTACTTGGAGCTGCCTCCAGTATATACCACACAGGTAGAGAGTACTTTTGCTTATATTCGTACTCATTTTGTTCACCTAGAAACAACTTTAACCCTAGCACTCATTTTCTGCAATCTAGGTACATAATAGACTGAAAGTTGAACGTCTTTCACATGAATGAAGCATATATATACTGTTTTGCCTGATCTCAAATTTTACGAACATCGTGCTTATTTTGGTGGACTCTTTGAAGCAGTTTGACCTATGTAAGACTATGATTGCATGATTTAGCCATCAGGATTATCTCACCTTCGATGGTATTGGTGCAGGCTACAAGGTGTTGCTTTAATGGCAGCAGTAGTCAATTATCGATGGCCTTCCCTTCCGCAAAGCCTTATCAAAGATGACTACAGGAAGGGTCTTGTTAAACTAGCTCTTTGGGTTCTTAAACATGTGCCTGGTTTGCTGTACTGGTGGATGACTCAGAAGGTGTTCCCTTCGGCCAACATAATGGAGAAGAATCCTGTGTTTTTCAATGAAAGAGATGTTGAAGTCCTGAAGAGAACCCCGGGATTTGAGCTTTTGAGCGAGGTACACATTTCCAGATCATATGCCCCTAACATTGCTACTTGGTCATGTTACTTTTTATCCCCTTCTATATCTTTATTATCTGTACAACATACCTTAAATTGGAATTGGTGTTGTGTTTTCTTATCTGGCCCATAACAGAACAAGTTAGAGCACAGGAGTGTATTTGACAATCTTCGGCAAGACTTCATGGTGGGATTCAGTAAGTGGGAGTTCGATCCTTTGAAATTAAACAATCCCTTCCCTAAGGACGAGGGGTCTGTTCATCTCTTTGTGGGCTATGAGGATAAGGTTGTGCCTTTCGAACTACAAAGATACGTGATGGGACAGTTGCCGTGGATCAAGTACCATGAAGTTCCTCATGGCGGGCACTTGATTGTGTACGATAGTGAAGTATGTGAATCTGTCCTAAGGGCTCTTTTGCTCGATGAAGAACCCGCTCAGTATATACCATTACCAGGCACACCGAAAATGGTAGCATCATGATTGGCTTCCCTTCTTTTAACTCTTCACTTCCAATTATTCTCGTCATCTCGTTTGGTGATGCTTTGTAACTTGTAAGTAGAAAAATTCATTAGTAAACAGCATGGCATTGCATTGGTGTTGCTATCATTTGGATGTGGAAGATCTACAACTTCTTACATGATTCCGATTCTGAAGTATGAAATAGATATAAGTGAAAGATCGTAACTGTCAATTGGTTTTGGTGTCTGGCAGAAGAATGGCAGACCTTTAACCTCAGCTTAGATAGTTACAGACTCAATCTTGTAAATATTTGTGTACATTTGGATCTCTGTTCTTAATTTCTTATATAAATTGCTTTGCAACATGCATCTATCACCTCCTCCTTCAGTTTAGACTGTTCCTTTTTCGTCAGGAGATGATTTTTACACTCTTAAGCTAGATTTTTACGATTCTTGTGGAAGTGGTGTCTGATATTGAAATCGACTCCAAATGTGGACTACTATGTCTCTCCTCAAGGTCAGTATTGTGTTTGATCCCTGAACACAGAGAAGTACATGCAAGTTTAGGAGATAAGGAGAAAAGGCGGAAGCTTTGGGAAAAGGTCTTTGTGTAAAAGAAAGAACATGCCTTTGTGAAGCTTCCTTTGTTCTCATTACTACTCATTTGTGAGTTGAGAAGTCAGTTTCAACGTCTGATCTTTCACTTTTTTTTTTTTTTGAGAAGCTGGTCTTCTTGGACTTGTTTTTATTTGTTCATCTGTTCACCAATTTTAGGACACTCTACTTAGTTGAACAGCATGCACCTCAACTTGTCGCGTCACGTAAAATTTCATACTCCTACTCCTACTCCTACTCCCTCCATTTCATTGACAACATACTCCATATATTTAAGGCCGGTCATTATATCTAACGAATATCATTACTTACAATGTAAGCATTGTATAAGATCGTCTCTCGATCACTAATTGTCAAATCAACACTAAACGTGAATTGATATCGATCTAATTGTTTTGACAGCACGATGAGTTAATGTAATACGCTTTTGCGCATACTAACATCACTATGGCACCAACGACCCTATCTTGTTTGAACTCTGCTAGTAGAGACTAGAGAGTAGAGATTATAGTGACACGCATTGAACTACCGGTAAAAATAATAGTTTGGATCCTAACTTCCATTACCAGCACATAAAGTTCCGCTAATGAATTTCGTTACCACACTATTACCGCACTACAATCTAGATCACATGAAACTCAATTATGACACTAAAATTAATCGGCGGTAAATATTCCGACTCGGGACTTTATTACCGCCATAAATTTTTACCAACGAACCAACAGCTACTCTATTGAAAAAAAGAGGAACGTGAACGTGAAGATTGAAAAGGGGTCAAAACGACGCTGACTCGTAAAAGAAAAATTTCCGACCACTCTCGTCGCTTCCTTCAATTTTACGGCGCCCAATTTTTTGTGTTCTTCCCTCTTTTCCTCTTCCTATGATTCCGCTAATTTGAATTTTTCCCGGTACGTAATTATTCAAACCCTAACTTCTTAATTTTCTGTCTAATTTCACTTTTTTAATCACCAATTTTATGTCGGAGTACCAAATGTAGTTGATTGCAATAACTTAATTTCCCAAATTCTAGGGTTTTATTTGCCATGATTTCAATTGATTGCTGTTTGTGATTTCGTTGCATATTTGGGCATAATTTGGGGGAAATTAGATGGAATTGGAGTAGTTTTGTAGTTTGATTTGGAAATTTCGGTGTGCCCATGTTGAATTTTTGCATGTTTTTAAGATTATGATTTTGTTTATATGTTTTTTGGGTGAAAGTTACTAACTTTAGAGTTCGATTCGGCATTCGGAATGTACGATGTTTGCGGCCTAGAATGTGTTTAGCTAGTGTTTTGTTAAAGAGTATGAAAGAAATGTTGTTGTTTTGTACTCCTATGCCATAGTTGAGATTATAAGGATTTTTTAACTCTTGTGCTTATTCGGTTTAGTTTTGTAGTGTGTTAGGGAGACTTCGTGCGTGTTTGGTTTCGTTCTGTATCGTGTTAGGGTTTGTGTGAATGGGTAAAGTCGGTAACTTTGATGCCCTTTGCGAAATTTTTGTCCTTTTTCTTTCGTTCCCTTGAATTGTAAGCTAAACCCATGTGTTCTTTTTATCTGATGAAAGCTGATCATTTCTAATTTTCCCTTTTACTTTAATGGAAAAACTTCGTAAAAATGTGTCCATGGTAGCATGAGGTAGGAAATCGATAGTTTCGTATATTTGGGGTTGTTTTTAGTGGCTCAAAGTTAAAGTCTTTGTGCCTTTCTCTGTGGCAGCTAGTGTATTCCATACTATCATTTTGATATTCTACATGGGTGCTGATGTTGGAATGCCCGGTTCTGCTGGCCGGGGGAATGTTATCTCATCATCGGCTGTACGCACGATACCCCAGTATTTATCCTTGGAGCCAATTTCATTGGGCAGTCAGAAGTATATGCGTTCAGGAGAACTACGGAGAGCTTTGGGCTTTTCTTCAGTAAGTGCATCTGAAGATCCTATGTTCAGAGCTTCCAGTTTTAAGCATGCTGCACCTATTGCTACTGAAGACCTAAAGCAATTCAAGGATAATGTTGTAAATGCCTCTACTAAGGCTAGGTAAGCCTGTGGTTAATTACCCTTGCAGATAGCCATATGTCATGCCGGTATTTTTATCCCTTTTCAGTAGAGGTTATTACTTTTGTATTTAATCATCAATGTCGCGGCTAATGTTTTCACTCGTACAGGCTGCCCTTTTGTTTTAATGCACTTTGTGCTCAGTACAATGCCTGCTCTAACTTAAGGTTTTAAGTAGTTTTTCAGGGATCCATGCTTCCTGCATAGTTCTACTATGACATCTTAGCATCCAAATATTTGTAAAGTGTCACGTTAATGATGGTATGTTTTCATCAGGTGGAGGTCGAAAATCTTCCGCTATTCAATTCATAATATAGATAAATATACGGAAGCAATTGGCTCGAAGAAGAGGCAACGAACTGAACTCTTGTCCAATGAAAAGCCTGGTGGACCAAGCTTGTTGAAGACACCTGGTCACTCTTCTCGTAATCGTTTTGACCAATCAGCTCAAAGACTTGAAGACAGGGCTAAAAGCGCTGGGATGAATAAGCGTTTTCGGTCATCTACTGCAGAACTTATGGTGTGTACCTACAATTTACACCTGACTTTCTTCTTTGTGTTTTACTTATTCTGGACTCTGTTTAAATTTTTCTATGTACTCCCTCCGGCCCATTTCAAACACCCCGATTTCCATTTTAGGACGTTCCAAGTCAAACACCCCATCTATTTTGGGACATCTCTTCTCACTCCCTACTTTTTACTAATCTTTACATCTTCTCTCACATTCTCTTTTCTAATTTGTCTCTACTACCACCAATTAACTTTAACAACAATCCTTACTCCACTACAAATACCCCACGGGGTGTTTGAAGTGGGATGGAGGGAGTATATGTTTCTGCGAAGAGGCAGGGCCAGGAGAACTGGTGCAATTCTCCAAGCAATTTTTTTATGGGTCATTCATATGCAGCTTCTATGTTTTCAGCGTAGGGGTGAGTCCTGCATACATCTGATCCCCCCTTACCTCGCCTTATGGCGGGAGCCTTTGAGGCACTGGGATAATCATGGTGTTGTTATTCTCTGTGGTTGCTGAACTACTAAGCATAACAGTAGTTGAAGCTTTTTGAATAATATATGTTGATTGAAGGAATTACATAGAGGCCTTTTTTTTCGGTCAGGTTGACAGTAAACCTGGTTCTTTGGCAAAGGACCAGATTATTAATCAGGTGGACACAAGCATCCAATCTGTTGGCAGGGCTTCTGTTCAGCCTGAAGAAAGAATCCTCAGACTCTCTGCTGTTGGTGAAGGCTGGGATAAGAACATGAAACGGAAACGCTCAATAGGGACGGTAGCAAACCGACCGACAGACAATGATATGAAGAGAGCAATGCAGACAAAGATGAGTACTGACACAAAGTTGGCATCTTGTGATAATTCTGTCCCAAGGTATTTTCTTTTTTGGCTCGGTGGTTAGTCGTAGCTTTTATTGCTCAATTTGGGCAAATACTAGTTTGCTAGTCCCTGCATTAATTCAATATTGCTGCATACAATTCCAAGAAGCTTGCCTTTTTTCTTTTTGAGAAGTAATCAAGTGACTCTATATAAGGGACACTTAGGCGGTGACTTGGATCAAAGGGCTGAGCGCATTCATAAAAGAAGGGCAGATACAAGAATGTAATATGGCATTATTTCGTAAAACAATCATACTTTCATGCTGTTATTGGTGTATTGCTTTACATTTTGGTGCTTGGTAGAGTGGCAAATAGCAGTGCTGACGGAGGAATTGTGATGGTAGCTTCTGGGTTCTGACAGGCTGGAGTTCTTGTTAGGAATACATTGAGTAACTATCTATTTCCACCACCTCCTCCTGACATTGTTGTTATCTAGAAAGGTCATAAAGAACTTTTTGTGAATGAATCTTAACACCCCCCCCCCCCTTTCATTCTGTTCGTTATGGTTTCATTCCTCCTGTTAGGCTGTTATTAGTCCTTAAAAAGCTTGATAGAAATGAATAGTGTTCAAGTCGTAGCTAGATTTTAGGCGTTGTTTAATTGCTTATACTAGCCCATGTGCTTTTGATGGTGATGAGCTGTATTTGTGTATATCTCCATTCTTTCGTTACCACATTCTGGTAGTTCACTGAAAGTTCTGGCCGGGGTGGTTTTAATTATTTTTAGTTGTTGCCAGAAAACTTGTTATGATTCTAATTTTTTTCCTTTTAAAACAATGACTTCAGTAGATTGAATGGCAGATCGAATGCTAAACAGGGCACCTCAAGTGGCAGTCCTGGTACAGTGGTGAAAGGAAAATCTAGAGCACCGCGAACGGGTTCTCTTGTGGCGGTGAACTCTTCTGATGGTCTAGCCATTACAGAATCTTGTGAAGGGTGGGAACAGCCTTCAAGTGCCAGCAAGGTGGTTTCAGTAGGGCTGGTGCAGAATAATCATCGTGCTGCCACATCATCTCATATGCTTGGTCAGTGGGTTGGTCAGAGACAACAAAAAAGTTCGCGTAGCAGAAGATCGAATGTGGTGTCCCCTGTGACAAATGACGACGAAGGTCAAATTTTATCACTGAATTCCGCACCTCCTGCGATTGCTGTCAGAAGCCCTCTGAATGGAAATTCTGGAGCTTTTGGCTCAACTGTTATAGTACATAATATTCATAGTACCGCAAATACTAACATTAAATCTGAGAATACACCATCTCCTGGTCGATTATCAGAAGTTGAAGATATATTAGGCTTCGAAAATAGAATTGAAGCAAAAGGAAAGGATAGTGGTGAAGTTGCATTCAATGGAAAGGGTAAAGTGCATGCTCTTCTCATCCCTACCAAGAGAAATAAAAATTTCCTTAATGAAATCGGCGTTGATGGCATGCGGAAGCAGGGGAGAACTGTTAGGGGATTGCCCTTGTCTAAGTCTGGAGTCGAATCTGAAGTAAAGTTAGAGAATGCGTCGACAATCAAGCGTATTCAAAATTCAAGGCATAGTTCTGAAAAGATCAGAGGGTCTGTACTATGTCTTGTTGACAAAGTTGTTTTGTATCTGACCTCCTTTTTCTTTTTGTCAGTAAACCTTCTTCTTTGATTTGTGCAGTAGAACAGGACGACCGCCTTCCAAGAAGATGTCAGATGGGAAGGTTACTCGTAATTGTAAGATTTTAACCCTGCTTCCTGCACACTGGACTTTTAATTAGGCGGCATTGCGATGTTATAAGTATGCTAAGTGATGGCTTACAAAGTGCGCAGTCGCAAAACAAATCACAAGCTAGTATACCTATGATTTGTAGATTTAATGGTACATCTTGCACTGTGTGGTTTTCCTGTTGTATTGTTACATCCTTGTTTTTCCAATATAGGATGATTTGATTATCTACTGGATCTAAGATTATCAACTGGATTTAATTCAAACCATAAACTATTTTCGACTTTTGTCCTCGCATATCATGCTTTCTTTTAGAAGTATCTGTGCCTTTTATCTTTTTTTTTTTGGTCTACCATAGACCCGAAAACATTGAATTGGGTTGCTTTGATTTTTTGTATAGCAGTGAAAGGTGGTTGGGAGATGACGGTCTGTCTTACTCAGATGCAGAGTTTGTTGGTGGAAGTTGTCAGAATGACCCAGGGGTACCGCAAGATGTAACTGCCACCGGAGCATTTTTTGATTGTCAATATCCGCTAATGTGTCTTTATGAGAAGCTAGTTATGGAGTTGCAGAGCATTGGATTGTACCTAGATGCAATGGTAGCTTGCTAGATTTTATTTCGTGGTTCTTTTTATTAGATACTTCAAATACTTTTGTTCTTACTCATTACATTTTTTTTATAGCCTGATCTGGTTGAAGGGGAAGTGATTGATCGAAATCTTACAGAGGTTAAGGAGGGGCTTCATGATCAGGTCTTACTTTCTCAAGTTTTTTGTATTTGTTTTGAATTGAGCCATGCTTCGTGGTCTTATTGTTTGACAAATGTAGAGTCCTATGAGAAATTCTTGATTATGCCTTGGTTAAATATTGTGTGACACTGCTGGAAGTGTAGGACGTGGATACTGGTCTTATGAGAAAACTTGATTTTATTCGCCTAAAATGGAGTGTATAGGTGCCGTGTCGGACGCGTGTCAGACACGGCAGGTAAATGGAGTGCCGAAGTAACATACTGTAACTTTCTTTACTACCTTTCGTTTTTAATTACTCGTCAACAATTGGAGCAGTAGTTTTTCAATATCCTAATAGAAGTTTATTGAGTTATGGGAAGCTAGATCCTTGGATTGTAGAAATGGGGAAGTGAGAATCCTGTATACTACTTCTGTTAGGTAAATATAAAGGGAAATATCTTTTATGACTAATAAACAATTGCGTTTTGTTTTGTTGCCTATCTTCTCCATCACATGCTGTCTTTAGACTCCTTACCTGCCTTACGTGGTTCTCTATAGATTGGGAAGAAGAAACAAAAGCTGGTGAAGATTGATACTGCTGTACAAGATGATTGCCAGAGGGATAAAAGGTATGAGATTACTCCAAGGAAACGTTAGCCCGCTAGTTTTTGTTTCTGCGTTCTCTCGTGCACCCTGTCCATTCTCTGAATTGTTTCTGTTTGCAGGTTTATGGAGCAGCTTGCCATGGAACAATTGATTCAGATGGCCTACAAATGGCGAATGGTACATTATCACACTTCATCTTCTCCCTACCCTTCTTGTCATGAAAGAATGGTTATTGTTTTGAGATGCTATGTTACCTAGTATGCACTAGTATAGTAGTATCCAACATAGGTGTGGGCCTGTGGGGTGTGATACTTTTTTCTGAAATTATGTGTTACCCATATGCAAGTGTCAGGTGTCCAAAATGGGTAGCTTAAGAAATGAAGTGCTGAGTAACATAATTAGAGCCCTTTGATGTGAATTCTCATTTTTAATATAATGGTCATGAAATTGGGCTTGGGGCCAGGTGTTCAATCCCTACTTGTGAAAAATTTACTAACTTTATAAGTTTTGTTATTATTCTTATAACTTTTTCCATCACAAAAAGTATATCTGAGTAGAAGTGTGTCTATGAGTAGGATTTTAAGGCCAGTATGGGGCCTTGAAGTAGGTTTTCTAAATGCAGCAATCCAAAATGTAGCTGCTAACTTAACTTCTTTTTGGTTAGACGATTGCCTAACAAGTCCCCTTTAAATAATCACATAATCTGACACATCTGGTATCTTCTTCATAACAAAAGGTAAATTACCTATATATCTCCAGCCAGTAGGCAGACATCAATATTTTGCGTATTACCATCTCGGTCGTGTGATAAGTAGGTAGCTTTAGGGCCAATCTTTCTCTATTACGTGATTTGTCCATACGAACCTCTTCTGCTGATATATTGCTAAAACCATTGATTGATATGTTGGTTTGGTCAGTATTACACTCTAGTTCCTTGATTGATCGTTTTGTTGGACATTATGTTCCGAAATCGGGTTAAATAAATCAAGATATTTTTTTTTTCTTGCAAAACTCTCCGATTTATGTGAGAGATTTTGGGTTATCAAATTTAAACAAAAACAAATGATTATTTGCTCGTGTAATGTGTCCAATAGGAAAAGAAATCCGAAGCTGATATTTGATAGTTGATACACTAGTTAAGTAGAATGAGCACAAAGGCATCTGCTCATGATCACCACAAGAGAAGTTAATTCTTATTTTATTGTACTTATTTCAAAAAATGCAGAATTCGTTTTGGACGGATCTGAATACAAGATTGGTTAACTATTACATCAGTTGTTAGGGTTACGTAATTAACCTAATGCGGTCTCATAATATATATTTTATAAACTAGAAATTAAGAAGCAGGGCAGACTCTTGCTTTTGGAAAACATGAAAGTCTTATATTCCTTTAGCTAGTGCATTAGAATTTCGCTAATACCAAATGCAAGTTCTGTTCCATGTAATATCTATTGAATTAGTTGAGACTTCTGCGGAAAATGAAAAGTTGGGGGGCGGGGGAGTTGTTATACCATCTTTTAAGTGACAAAGTACCCCCTGGATGTAAATTCACTGGTTAAGACTTTGGAAATAGGGGGATATTATCTGTTAGGTTGGTGGTGTCTCTCCTCCGTTTATGGTTATTTATTTACTTCAACAGTAAAACCCTTGGTTTCTCTAACTATTTTAGGCCCAATTAATGCTACCTTGCATCTGACAATAAACTACTTGTCCAGTGATTACACTTGATAATGTATACAGCTATATAGTCTTAGTAACATAAAAGTAATCAAACATGCTTCAAGTTAAAAGTCTAATTTTAAGCTAATGAACGTAAAGACACTATTTATCAGTTTACTTGTGTCAGTTTTTGACTCCAGGTAATGCAAAGATCATATCTTGGCGGTGATGTTCGTTTACTTGTATTAGTTTACTGCTATATTTGCTTAATGGAGAAAGTGGTTGAAAACTTGAAATATATACGTTCTGTATAAGAGAGCTTGTTTGTGTCTTTTTTGAACTGTGACTTGACATTTGATGATCACTTAGTTGGCTCAGCTACTCGGTAATGTTGTTCTGATTGTTTTCGTTGCGTTTTTTGACATTTTTCTTGTTAATATCTTTCAGGCTTATAGAAGAAACAATACTTCAAAAACTGTGATGCGCAAGGTCTCGAAACAAGTTGCAATGGGCTTCATTGAAAGAAGTTTAGCAAGGGTTAAAAAATTTGAAGCCACTGGACAAAGCTGCTTCAGTGAACCTGGTCTGCAGGATGTAATTTTTGCAGCACCACAAGGCATTGATGTTGGAATTGATGGAGCTCCAAAACAACTGCATAATGCAAAATCTGGTACCCACTACAATTAAAATATTTCCTTAGAATGTATAACCTGACAAATGAACTTTCCTTACACATTGACTCTTGCATCATCTCTAGTAAACTGAAAATTTATAAGCATTTTTAACTAGGTTGTTAAAGCATACAGATCATGAGCCTTAATGCTGGGAATCATAGCTCTGATTCTAATTTCATAGCCTGTAGGTCTTTCATGGAATTACTGCCACATCACCTTATATACCCACAGTTAACCTGCTGTTCCTGTCCTGTGACCTTATTTGGAGATGAGATCTTCCTGGGATTCTTGGTTGTTAATTGTGCTTTCTGTCACAGGCGTAGAGCACAACAGGGTGTCTTGTGGTACATTGTTTGTGTCGATATTGGCCTATGTGACTATATTTCTTAAAGAGTGTTAACATGCCATGACTTAATATGTAATAAAGATTATTCTGGTAAAATACATTGCAATTTAGGAACGCAAAATTATTACGTGGCCTATTGTTTTGAGACATCGCAAAGGTCAGGCCTCTAATTCCAGAACATAGGAATAAGTTGACTGTTAGCATTTGTACAGAGTACCTCTAGTTTTATTTCCTTAAACTGAGTCGTTTCACATAGGGCCTAGACAGTTGTGGAATAGCGTGTCCCTGTCCTCTGACTTTCATTAATCTATTTTCCAGGTTCTGTCTCCCTTAGCATTCCCGATTCTTGCGTCAATGATTTCAGTAAAGGTTGTACTGACTCTCCACAAGTGTGTCATTCATTTGAAATTTGTCTCGGTAAACTTGAATCAGTACCACACAAGGGCAAGAAGAGGGAACTACGGCTTGATGATGTTGGCGGTAGTTTCAGTGGTGCAACAACTTATGGTAGCTCTCTTATTGGTGGAGCAAACAGAAAGACAACGGAGAGTGATAGAGATAACATTAAGGCTTCTATGATGTCTGATACTGTGCGTGAAAACCTGTCAGTGGGGGGCTTCAAGAGTGAGGAGAGACCAAGGGCTAAAAGCAAGCAGAAAGCCTCTGGAGCACGCCCATCATCAATTTCTGTGCAGGAGCAAAGTGCTGGAAGCAACAAGAGGGGAAGAGAAACGTTGCTGTCATCATCTTCGTGTGATGGTCCAAAAGATGCTTGCAAGATTTCTGAGGAGCCTATTGATTTTGATTCCATTGCACAAGATGATGCCACTGCTCCTGTTGATTTAAATGATGATTGGTTTAAAGACCTGCCGGATGGTGATTTTGCTGGTTGTCTAGATATACCAATGGATGACCTCAGTATGGTGTTTTGACAGAGCATATATTCCTTGTAAATATATATATGTAATCTGTTGTTTCTATTCTGAATTATTTATCTGTCTGGGTTCCAAGGATAAAGCTGTAAATGTTGTCATCTAATTATTATTTCGCATTTTTGCAAGAGAGGGCTCTTAATTTTTTTTATTAAGTTTAGTTCAGCGTGGCTCAGGTCAGTTCAAACAAAACCAGAAGGCATTGATAAGTATCATTCATTGTTCCTTCTGTTTCCTACTTGATCTTCTACGAGTGAAGGAATCGGAGCAGGAGCATCTGAATATGGTCCGCGAACAGATTTGGAAGTAAGTATTTAAAGGCCATTTGTTGTTAACTTGTTGTTACTTCTATTACTTGTGTTGCTGCTGTCTTTGAAAGTATTAATTTTGACTTTTGAACTCTCTGAAGTATTTCTTTCACTTGCCTTATTTTTGTCAAACGCTGCCAAAAGTTTTTGTGATGGAAAAGACACTGCTGTTGTTCCAGTGTCTATTCTCTTGTGTTAGTTTAGCCAATGATCAGATAGCTACATCTGCTTTAAACTTTGATGACTGTTCTAAAAATGAGCCTTTCCATGTATAGTCTAGGAAATCGAATCCAATTAAGAGCTTTATGTTCTTATCTCTGAGTTTCTGATTTTCTTTTTCTTTTATCTTTGAAGCGACTCGTGGTGTGGTAATGTCTGATCATCCCTTGTTTTCTCACCATGCCAAGCTGATTTTTTCTATGAATAGGGCAAAGGTTCAGAACTGACCCTGATCGTCTTTATCCTTCTGGCATTATAACATTTTAATTCGCTGGTTTTGTTTTTAATGAATGCTTACAGTGAAAAACGGAAGTTTGTAAGAGCTACTTGCTGAGTGTTTTGCAGATCGGAAATTTAACCAAAGCTGTTCTGCTAGACTTCGAAGAATGCTACGCCAAATCCCTGCTCAGCATCACCTTCTGATCCCACAGATGTTATGAAAGACTGTTCCGCTGAACTCCAGGCTGAAAATCTGGTACTTGATCGATACTACAGCATTCAGAACCATTCTATACTAATTCAGCCAGCATTCAGACGATTAACCATATTTTACATTGTCAAGGGAATTGTTTTCCCCAACATTTGTATCAGAGAAAACAGAACCTTTCAATGGATCATGTTTGAAATAGAACCAGCAAGTGGTACTCCAATGCATACTTATTCTTCATGTAAAAATTCAATATATGTGAGAAGGTGGTACCGATAATGTTCTATTTCAATATCATCTTTTTTGTTACTCCATTGTATATAATTTTCGGTTCATCCATTCTTGTTTTGTCATGGCATCATCAGAAAGTTCATCAACGGTGTCTTAATCGAACTTTATCAGATGTTCGCGAAGGGACAGAATCATATAATCAATAATGTCTATCTAAGCACCAAAGTTGTTATTATATGTATGACATTTTTGTTCTAAACTTTAGCTATGATCTCAAAATCCCATTGTTTAGAAGTAGCCAAATTAGCTTTTGATATGCTGAAACCTAATCCAGGAAGGAACTAATAAATGTTTACATTTGAAAAAGGGAAGATAAGGTCATGTTGTTCCAAACTATAAGTTGTGAATCATACTAATTAAATTTCAAAATCATATTATATAATCTACTCTGAACCACTCAACAGTTGAGTGTGTGATGACCCATAATAGAAGAAAATGCAAAATTGTTTAAACATTGTGGAGTTCAATAGATTTGATTAGCTAATCAATTAGCAGTACGTTAGCGTAGACGGTGACAGTAATTATTACTAATTAAGATGTAGGTAATGTGATTAAGACTTAGGTTGCTGAACTGAATCACTTAGGTTGCTGGTGATTGATTCAGGTGAAAAAGTTTTAGCTCACATGTTTTGTGTTAGTGCCAAATAGTCTGAAATTTCTCACTACCACGTTTCCTCTGTTTGTGAGTGTAAACCATTGAGTTTGCCAATACATGTTTGTCATTGATCCCGCCGGAAGGAGAGTTAAGCTACCCTTGTGCGCCTCCTCAACTCGAATCGAACCAAATTGGATAGTACTAATGAAAGGTGTAATGCTCCCGTCAAATTTTCCCATAAAAGGTGTAATTCTCTTTCGGGATTAATGTACCAATCGTCTAATGTAGATGATCGTTTCTTATCATCGAGTCATTAGATGAATATCGAATCATCGGGTCATCAGCTCTTTTTTAGTACAATTCACAAATTGTAGATACTAGTGTAAATCTTGTAGATTACGAGTACATTGGTTTATTTAAATCCCAACAATATAAGGTGATAACCTTTAGATAGTGCAGAAAGCCAATTAGCCTTTTAGAAAGATGGGCAGTCATTTGCTGGGTTAATATGGCCAGTAATGCTAATTGCATTAATATGGCCATTGTGAATAATACTAATCAAGGTAGCATATTGTATATCTTATGTATGGAGTAGGTAATATAGCCATATTTTTATTTATTTTTTATTTGAAAGGTTGATTTACACACATTATTCACAGTGCTAAAATAACTACAAAAAGAGTGAAAATTAATACAATAAACAACATATGGTAATGCGATTATCTGCCAAAATCTACTGATGTTATAATGTTTATATACTAAAAATATCAATTAATTATCAAATATGGGTCCATAGCTCAGTGGTAGAGCATTTGACTGCAGATCAAGAGGTCACCGGTTCGAACCCGGTTGGGCCCTTTTTGCTATTTGTTTTGTCTATTTTCTATTTGAATATTTTTGGTTAAATCTTGTTGTTGTAAATTGTAATGCCAAATTATTTTTGTTTCGTGCGTTCTCCTATCCTAGCATCATATATCTATATCGATTCGTTCCTCATGCGTTTTTCCATCATCTTTGTAAGTTAATAATTTCGTTAAATTATGGTGGTACCGAAATCAGTATCACCCAATGACCCCTATCATCTTATATGTATTGAAATCTCATTTTATAATTCGGTCACTACCATTTTTCATGTACTCAAAACCTAAATGTTTAATGATCATAACTAAAATATATAGTATCAAGTTTACATACCCAATTGATCTCTTTATATCATCAAAGATAAGATCATATCAGATGAAAAGCAGCCTCCTACCTTTCCCCTAATCCCCTCTCCTCACAACCGGCCACTTTGTTTCTTAGTACATATTAATACTAATCACTATCCAAAATGCTTTAGCTTTCTAGCTTAGTGTGACTTTGGCCTTTCAACATTTTCATTTTGTCTTTCATGACCGCTACTTTGTCGAAAACTGTCTCTCTATGTTTTCAACGCAGGACTAATATTGTGCACATTCGATTTATCATAGGCATAAACCTTTGAAGCATGCGGGTAATGTTGTTCTTGTAATCGTTGCTCTGTCATGTCATCAAATAATTAAAAAGACATCATGCATGTATTCTATATAGAGTTTCGAACTTCAAATGTTTCCTGATTAACCATTCCGTAGACTTCCAAACCCTGCATTTCATCACACAAAAGGAAAATCCAACAACAACAACAACAAGATCATCGAGCGCGAATTATATTTCGAATGATATATAAATCGCACACCTTTACATTGGATTTCCCTGATTCTTTTTCCTCTCTGTTTAGTTTGGGGGATAGGTGGTGGAGGAAGCTAATTCCTTCTCATTTACAAGTGAAAGATGACATGCATTATCATTACTAGGAGAGGAAAAGTAATTAAATAAGGTAAAAAAAAAGGTCCTAATCTCCAATAATGTAGCTGGGAGAAATAACTCTGCCACCTTCAAAAAGGTGAGAAATGGTGATTTTGTGAAGGTTGCACCATTTGCATTTCTTGAGCATTTTGACATGCATTTTCCTCGTTCATCATCGTCCTGTAAGAAAATCCAAAGACGGAAAAGAATCAAGCCTTGATAAATCACAGAAGATAAAGACTTGTCGAATGTTAAAGGTCTAAATCCGTGATAAGACATTGGACGTGTAGATGTCATGTGAATGTGCTTCTCATGTACGGAGTACAAGTTAAATGTCGAGTGACAAGTCATTTCGAGAAGCTATTACTTGGATGTTATCTCTTAAAATGATCTTGTAAACTTACAATATGTAATGCCTACGTCTAGGAGCAATCTGATAATGACTTAATATGCAATGGATTAGGTTAGTACAATCTTGTAGCTAGTAGAATAATAATACAACTTGAAGTTTTGAACTTGAGAGTCATGTCAATCCTTTTGACAAAGATATATATTTATGTATTGAAGGTAACCCACTTGTATGTGTGTACTTTTCATGCTACAAGAAACTTTCTAATAGTTGAAAGACTCTTTCAAATACCTATTCACGTTCCAAGTTCGAGGAATAACGAAAAATGAACGCAACTCCTAAATGTGGGCGAAAAATGGACAAGAACAATTATTTTGAGGCGAAGGTTTGAAGTCTTACTCTCTAGGGCGGGACGACCAAAGGGAACTTAGAGCTCGCAAACGGGCATAATACTCTCCGATCACCAGAAAACATCTAGCGGCTTGTCGAATTGTTAATATACGACGTAGTTGATGAAGGGTTTGTTGTCTCAAGTTATCAGCCTGAAATTAAGAAAAACAAACAACAAACAAACAGGAACAGTTGAGCATATCAAACCAAATCTGATTAATTTGTTTATTATGTCAATATTTCGAATCATGTACTTAAATTAATTAACTTAAGGGACACAACCACTAAATTAAGAGCTTAAATGGGTCCCAAATGCAAGGCCAAATGAATACAAACTTCAAACAAATTTTCAAAGAAGTTGACCCTAGAGAAAATTTGATTGTATTTGTCAGATTTGTACTCTTCCAATCATAGATGAAAGAGTGGAAAAAAAGGGGTTATTTATTATTTAGTTTAATTGAATAAGTTTATATATTGTCAATTCATCAACTTAATTACTATATCCTTCTAGTTTATGTTCTTACCAAATGATATAAAATCATTTTCATGCTGATAGTAACGGCTAGCTAGGGCTTTGATTTTAGTTGTTATCACTTTCAAACCAACTTATGATTGAGACATTATTAGTACAAAATCCTTGTACCAAAACCTCAAGCATCGCCTTAGACTTCACGGCCATCGTCCATGTCCGATAAAGCCAAATTACATATTATTATACGATTTGTTAGGTATTAGAATGTAATGGACTTAAACGAAATGGTCTTCAATATCGTTCATGTTCCTTATTCCGTGAAGAAATTAATTTATCGGTAAATTAAAGGTTTATTTAATATGGCCATAAGCAACCTCATGTCAAAGACAGCTATTATTGTAGAGGTTTGTTAGTCATCAATCAATAAGGTTTACATAGTTATAGAAAAAGTTGAAAAATGAGCTATAAACTTTTGACTAAAAGTCATAGAACCTTCGTTTCTAGGGTATAAGAAGTCAATCCTAAGGTTAAATCAAAGGTGAGGTCATAAACATGTCATGCGCATGTTTGCCTTCAGGTGTACTTGCAAATTCACAAAGTTGCGGCGCAAAAACATTGGAGCAAAAGCCATAGAGTAAGGTACAAAGAAAAATAGACATGCAACCTAACCTCAAGTGATACCTTATGTCAAAATTTTGAATCTCATCCCAACCTTTTAATTGTACCGGTTTTTGCGTCTTTTAGGAGAGTTGAAAAAATATATGGAATACAAGACAGAGTGGTGAATCGCGATATCGTATAGCTTATCTTATGAATATGCATATTGCAATTGCACCTAAGCTTTGTCCAATTCTTGTGTGGCTTAGCTTGAATTAAACAAATGTTAATCCCCTTTTTCTTCACTTTTGTGGATTTTGTGATATTGTAGGATCTAGTCTAACCTAAATGTGTCATTTTCATAAGCTATTTCTATATTCAACATGAGAACAAACTCTTTTCATAGGGGAAATCTGATCCACATTCTTACACTTTTAAAAAAATTACTATACACAATTTTGTAATAGTGGGGAAAAATACATGAAGTGGGTATTACTAATCAATATGAAAATACAAAGGTAGCAACATAATTAGTTTGTAATTAAATTATTAATGGTGTGACTAACCATTCCAACTAAAGCATCCATGCACTAAGTTTTAGTGTTGTCCTTGTTGCATAGTTTAACTACATTGAGGTATATGTCTCTTATTAATTCTTATAATAGCTAAATTAATTAATTAATTAATTAAGAACGTATTAAGAAGCTTAATTACCTGGCGAATGAAGCCTTCGAGATTCGATAGCTTGCCCAAAGAAATGGCCATTTGCTGCATCCCATCAGCAATAGTACTGTTAGCAATAGTATCAACCAAAGACTGCTGAAGTTGTTCTAGACCTTGAGAAAGAGCCTCTTCTGCTTGTTGTGTGGAATG
The DNA here is from genome assembly GCA_038382645.1 of Spergularia azorica. Lineage (NCBI taxonomy): Eukaryota > Viridiplantae > Streptophyta > Magnoliopsida > Caryophyllales > Caryophyllaceae > Spergularia > Spergularia azorica. The sequence goes on from JBBYHQ010000016.1 coordinate 4,505,166, forward strand.
TTGTAGACTGTATATTCCCATTAGTTGTTGTTCTGTTAAGGGGTCTAATTGCGCAATTAACATCTGTAATACAAATTAATTATAATCAACACTTTTTACTGATATAATTCGAAATAATGGTAAGACTTGAAAGACGAATGACAAAAATTAAATTCCGATTCCAAGAATGAAGAAGAAAATAGACAGTTTAATTTGCACTTTGCACTTTGTAGATTTTAGGTTCACGTACATTTCGGAAAGGTGCTTAGGTGAGTACATTCTATGTACGATCAACATATATCAATATATCATCCCCATAGGCCGTATTGAGACTATAACGTTTGAGCCAAGTTTTTAACTTGAAACTTGAAAAACACATCTAGCCAAAAGTTTCAAATCAATAATCACGTCATGTAGTAGTAAGACCGTGCGTACCGTTCTACAGAATTACATAGACATATTTTAAAGTTTAATGTGAGTTTGAAACTTTGAAAACCCACCTCAAAACCTTAAATCCTCACCACGTCCTACAAGTTAAACAGTTTTACCAAAAGTTCACCATTTATCTATCATAACACTACTTGTTATTAACTTTAGTAATAACGTGACTTCAAATACCTAAGAACGTACTCCGTATTTTTTTCTACCATTGCACCAATAACAATGCTAATCAGAAATTTAAGAGTTTTACCTTGATGAGTTCAGAGGGTCTAAACCCCCCCATCCAAAGAAAACAGCGCTCAGCAGGAGTAGTCCACAATCCAGTGATGAGGTGGAAGATATCGGTCTTGGCTGCGACACCCTTAAGCCGGAAAATCTCGTCGTAATGGTTAATATAGCCATCGACGATAATCCTAAGGTCACCATCTGATAAATGTGCTTGTATTGCTGTTCTAAGCTCTTGCATATGCCTCTGATCATCTTCTAGCCATCTTGCGTACTCCATGTCGAATATTGCAGCTCCTACAAACATCATTGTCATTAGTAATGTATCTACATTACTATGCTGAAACTTTAATTCAATTGTCTTGCTTAGAGAGAGTTTTGCTGAATTTAGTAGCTTAAGGTCATGTTCTCTTCGTTTAAATTATAAAGACTCAAGTAAAACTCGGTTTGCTTTATTTACAAAGCATATTCCCTTACCACTTAATTTGTTAGTTTCTCTATGTTTTTGTGCATAGATGGTGATATAGTCACAAAGTCACATACAAGAATAATCGAACACTCAATTTCACGATTAGGGAATGACAATTCTAGAAATGTATGCTAGATGAGTATTTTAGTAACACAAATCTTTGAACTAATCCATAGTCAATTTATGAAGCTTGATAACATAAGCAAGTAGTCAATGATGGCCTCAAACAGTGTGAGACTATGAATCTCATACTGTCTAATAATATTGATATTATGGGTTTGCTAGAAACTAGGGTTAAGGAGAAGAACTTTCAGAGCATTGTTAACAGGAATTTTAGTAGATTTAATGTTGAGAATAACTATGGCCACCATTATAATGGAAGAATTTGGATAATGTGGAAAGGTGACAATGTTAAAGTAAGTGTCATTCAGAGGCATGCCCAGTTTATACATTGCAAAGCTGAGGATCTGCTGAAACATGACACTTTCTACTTTACAGTCATCTATGCCAGCAATGATAGACAGGAGAGATTGGACTTGTGGAATCATCTAGTTCAAATTTCTCAGAATATCAGTGCTGCTTGGATTGTGTTGGGAGATTTCAACATCATTAAATCTCCAGAAGAAAGGATTACTTCTTGTGCTGGTAACATAGGAGGTATGGAGGAATTCTGTGACTGTATGGTGTCCTGTGATTTGGAAGACATCAGATGCCATGGTGGTGACTATACCTGGTCCAATCACCAAGATGGAAATGATAGGGTATGGTCAAAATTAGACAGAGCCTTGGTTAATCCTTTTTGGATTACTGATTTTCTTAGCTCCTATGCTGAAGTTTTAAATCCTGGGATTTCTGACCACAGTCCCATTCTGGTTAACATTACTGAACAAGCAAAGATTGAAAAAAGGTTTAAGTACCTTAATTGCTGGGAGGAGCATGAGGAGTTTCATAATGTGGTTAAATCAGCTTGGGATCTAGAAGTTAGAGGCACTCCAATGTTCAAATTGTTTAGCAAGTTGAAAAATGTTAGGAAAGCTCTGCAGGATTTGAATAAGAAGCACTATTCAAGCCTTACCCTGAGAGTCAAAGAGAGTAAGGACAAGCTTATGGATTGTCAGTCAGCTCTGCAAAAGAATCCTATGTGCACTGATCTTATGGAGGAGGAGAATGCCCTAAGAGAGAAATTTTGTAAACTCAAACGAGCTGAACTTAGTATGCTTGCTCAGAGAGCAAAAATCACTCATCTAAAAGCAGCAGATTGCAGCTCCAGATATTACTATTCTAAGATTGCTGAAAGGGTGCATCACAGTAGCATTGGGATTATTTCTGATGAGCATGGTGTGATTTACAAGGAGGAGACTGGAATTTGCAATGCTTTTATTGAGTATTACAAAAATCTCCTAGGTAAGGAAAATGCAGTTGTTGATACAGATGGATTTGACTTGAGTGGTGCTGGTTTAAATGATAGCCAGAGGGCTGTTCTTGACAGTCCATTTACAAATGAGGATATTAAGAGAGCTCTCTTCAGCATAGATTCCAACAAGAGCCCTGGAATTGATGGGTTTTCTGCTGGGTTCTTTAAAGCTGCCTGGGATATTATTGGAAAGGACTACTGTGCAGCAATTCAGAACTTCCTTAAGTCAGGGAAAATGCTGAAGTATGTCAATACTACCTTAGTGGCTTTGATCCCAAAGAAATCAAATGCAGCCTCAGTTATTGATTATCGACCTATTTCCTGCTGCACCACAGTTTACAAAACCATAAGTAAATTGTTGGCTGAGAGACTGAGAGTTGTGCTCCCAGACATAGTTGGGGAAGAACAGGCTGCCTTCACAAAAAGCAGAGATTTATTCCAGAATGTGGCTCTTTCACAGGCTTTGATTAAGGGTTATAATCAGAGTAGCATTTCCCAAAGATGTCTAATTAAGGTGGACATCAGAAAGGCTTTTGATACCTTAAATTGGGAATTCATTGGTAGATGTCTTGATATCTTTAACTTTCCTCCTCAATTCAAGAAATGGATTATGGTATGTGTTACTTCAACATGGTTTTCTCTCAAGATTAATGGAAATGTCAGAGGTTTCTTTGAAGGAAAGAGTGGAGTGAGGCAAGGTGATCCCATCTCACCTTATCTGTTTGTCATGAGTATGGAAATTCTTTCCAGATTACTCAGACAACTGCCTAAGCAGCCTGGTTTTTCATTCCATCCCAAATGTGCCAAACTTAGGTTAACTCACCTTACCTTTGCTGATGATCTAATGATCTTCACAAGAGCAGACTCTCCATCAGTGAATGCAGTTGTTAGTTGTTTGAAGAATTTTGCTGATATATCAGGTTTAAGGGCCAATCCAAACAAGACTGAGATATACTTTGGAGGAGTTCATCAGGATTTGAAAGAGCTGATTTTGCACAACTCAGGTTTTACTGAAGGATCCTTTCCTTTCAGATACTTGGGTGTCCCTCTCAACAATTCTAGGCTGCTGTCTGAAATGTATGCCACTCTCCTGTCAAAGATTAAGGCTAAGATAATGCATTGGTCTAACCAGCACCTATCTTATGCTGGTAAGTGTTTGCTTGTCAACTCTGTCATATTTGGTATGCAAACTTTTTGGAGCTCGAGCATCTTAATTCCTAAAGGTATAGTGAAAGCCATCAACAGAATCTGTAAAGACTTTATATGGGGTATTGCTGAGGGCAGAAGGAAAATGCTTTTCAAGAGTTGGCTGAGCTCCTGTGCACCTAGAAATGAAGGGGGCTTTCACATTAAAGAAGTCCTAGGTTGGAACAAGGCTCTCATAACTAAATGGCTGTGGTATTTGCAGAAGAATAAATCTAGCATTTGGTGTAGATGGATAAACAATTATGTGCTGAAAGGCAGAACTATTTGGGAAGCTAAAGCAAGGTCTCAGGATTCAGAGCTTTGGAGGAGTGTTATTGTAGTCAGGAATGAACTGATGGAGAAGGCAGGTTCAGCTGCCAAAGCCAGGTGCCTGCTTATGTCGTGGGAGAAAGGAGATAAGTTTCAAGTCTCAAAAGCTTATGATTTCTTTAGAATGAAATTCAGCAAGAATAACAGCCACAGGTTGATTTGGCATGCTGTGAATGTTCCTAAACACAGCTTTACAGCAAATTTGGCTTTTCAGGGAGCTTTATCTACCATAGATAATATTAACAGCAGAGGAATGATCTTGGTAAATCGTTGCTGCCTCTGTAAGTCAGCTGCAGAGAGTCATCATCACTTATTCTTTCAATGCCCCTTTGCCAGGGAGATATGGATGAGTATAAAAGCTTGGTT
>JBBYHQ010000016.1:4513159-4528038 GCA_038382645.1 Spergularia azorica
ACTTGGTGGCGATTTTCCACCCACGTTCCATGTTGCTACAAACACACTATATTCAATTGAATAAAGACAGCAGTTAGAAATCAGACAACACTACGATTTTGGTATAAAAATATATCCAAGTAACCAAATTTTACCTATGATTCTGTACATCTATAACTCTTGGGTGCTCAAGATATTCCCCACCAGGCCGCAACCCGTCAGCATTGATGTTAAACTTCTCTACACGATCCGAATTAGGAGACAAGATTAGACCATTGTGATCAGGCAAGCACATTACGACAACAACAACAATTAAGTCTTAGTTCGACAATAATTTGGAATCGGCTAACATGAATAGTATAAAAAATGTACTAATACTAAACCTGTCTTGCTCTTCTTCACATTACTAGGCTCCCTCTCAGAGAAGCTGCTCCTCCATTCAACTTCACCTGATAAAATCAGTACATAGTACATTATAATATTTTCCACATTTAGTAAAGTATCCATCAGAAATTAACATCCAGAAATAGCAACATACAACAAAAAGACATGGTAAATACGACAAAACCAACCGTTGGAAAATTTGATTTGCAACAATTAATTAATGGTTAAATTAGCAAGATTTACCACTGATTTAACAAGACCGTTAAGATGAACATTGCATTAAATTAGAGGTAAATTTTGAATTTTTAAGAAATTAGAATTTACAACAGTAAATATTAAACTTTTACAATAATTAGACCCATCACATACCTCCAAAAGCAAGTTCATCAGCAGCATGAAAATTCTCAGCTTGTCTCTTACTCTTGATATTAAACCATTTCCTGATCAGTGATTTTGACCATGAAAGCTTCACCCACACAAAAGTTTACCAAAAGTAAAATTAATTGTTGATCACCAACCTCATTAATCATTATTCCCACAATCTCAAAAATTGTAAAATGTAAATATACAAAAAGTAAAAAAACAAAAAACAAAAAAAAACATACTGTACTAGTACATACCTTGCTTTTCTTAGGTTTTCCAGAACACATTGTTTCACCAATTCTTCATACAGCTAAAATCTTCAACACCTGCCCCCCACCACCCTCCGCCCACTTTTTCGGAAAAAAAACCAGTCTCGTAAAAAAACGTTATTACAAAATTTGGCACGCCCGGTGGGACAAAGTCGAAGGTCGAGATTAAAATTTCTACACGCTTAATGAGACGGGTGTATACAAAAATTTGGCACGCCTTAGTGGGACTTGAAGGCACTAATGTGAGAAATGCACCACTTGATAATAATGGGCGTAAATCATAAGATTCCTTATTACTAGTAAGTAGTAACCCATAAATGTGGAGAAGTATATGTATGTATAAGTGTATACCAAAGTACGAAAATATTTGAGGAGACTAGGAATTATTATTATTAAGAGTTGAGCAAAATGGAGAGCCAAAAGAAAAATGTAGAGAGGCTTAAAAGAAGAGAGAAATGAGAAAATGAGGGCCCATATGAAAAATTAAAAGCGCAACAACGACCATGGACTTAAAAAACAACAAAAGAGAGTGCCGCAAAAAAATGAAAAAAATGGGGTTTAAGTATTTGTAATTTGAGAAGAGAGGAGAAAAAAAAAGTAAAAGAAAGAGAGAGAGGAGGAAAAAAGGGGTCGTTTATTGGTAACATCAAAGCATTTTTTTGAACAGAATAAAGTTCAAGAGGGATCAGGTGAGACTTGAGAGAGAGAGAGAGAGATTTGTATCGTGTTTTTTAAGTTTAGATTATTTTTGGTATTGATTAATGATTAGTGATTTTCTTGAAATGAATTCGAAACTCGAGGTTTTGGCAAATCCGAGTAGAGTATCATGAGTATGTATTCTGTCTTACTTATGATTAGAGGTATTAGATAGATGAGTTTTGTCGGGGTTTATGAATGTGTGAAAAAATGTCCATAAATTGGTCGCGTTGACTTGAGTTCAAACTGTTTGCATAAATTGGTCGAGATATATTGACTCAAATTTCGCTATTAACTTTTTTTTTTTTTTTTGGTACAAAGGATCAGCTAATGCTGCGGGGGTGGGGGTATGAGGATTTGAACCAAGGACAACCACCAGGCAGGTTAAGCTCCTAACCACTAGGCCAACTTTGATCCTCAAATTTCGCTATTAACTCATTGGATGAACTTATTCGTATTTCATTGATTTATCCAACTTGCACAAATTTATCCAAAGTATTATTGTAATTGGGATGTCATGCTGGGTTTGTTTTCGGAATATAGTTTCACTGAATATGTTTTGATGTTAATGGTGTACCGTTTTGCCAAGATCTTGACAACTCACCAATACTATCGATGTATAATAAAGTTCAGTAAGCTACTAGTATCGGGGTCTCAACGGAAGGAGATACAAGTGAGACGCGAAATGTGACGGATGGTTTGCCTCGAGAACCGGGAGGACAAGGTGAACTGGTGAAGAGCCGGGCATTGTCGTTTTGCTTTAGAGGGTCAGAGGAAGAGGGACGTTGGTCAGCAAAGAATGACTAGTCCTTGCTTGTCATGTGGAGGTTATTTGGTCTAAGTTAGCAAAGTTAAAGTGGTGAGATGGGGTAAGATAGAAAGAGTTAAAGGGAATGTTTTGTTTGTACTACTACTACTACAACATATTTCTATTCTATTTTATTTTTTAGTTTTTGCTGAGGAGATACTTGGTATATTTTGTCTGTTCTTTTTCTTCTTTTGTAGTGCAAAATCTTCCTTTCTTGGGTTGTGTTTGTAAGGAATGTTTTACTTGATTGGAATGCGTAAGCCTAAAGGGATTCCAAGTTGGCAAGTCTTTAAATGAACCTTTTTACCCAATGACCAATTTGAAGAGAATAATACAATGTTTGTAATGGCTCCTAATAATCCTATTTTGAATTGGTTAACAATAAACATATACGGAGTATAGTATTACTAGTTGTTACTCGTTTGCATTTGCACGGTTGTTATATGATACCCGTAGATAATATAACATGGTGTATGATGTTTACAAATGATATTGTATTGATCTCATAAACAAAGGAAGATTTTGAAATGATCGAGATTGGAACTATTGCGGCACACAACAGAGTCTCAAGGGTTCCGGTAGAGCGGAAGCAAGACCAAGTATTTGGAGTGTAAGTTAAGTGGAATTAGGCGCATTCAAACAGATGGACGATCGTGTTAGATAGAAAGGTTGTTGAAGTAACGGATTCTTTCGATATTTGGGAACGATTCTTTAAAAGGATGTAGATTTGCCCATAGGATCAAATTAGGTTGGTTGTAGTGAAAGAATGCTACCAAAAAAAAAAAAAATTGTGCGTCTTCCCCACAACAAAAATAAAATAAAAAACAATATCCCATATGGAGTAGATCAAGAACTCATATCTATCAAAATGTGCACAGAACCATAGAAATTCCAACAAAACTAGGCCTCGAAACATATGAAATTATAGTAGAAACGGGCAAATTTAGGTACTCATCACTTACCATCTATAATTTGCTCACCCACATACTAGAATGATCAAAATTTTGGGATATAATAATGATTAGTTTTTGTGTTAAAAGGATCAAATTGATGTCAGTAATAATAAATTATCGGGCAGTGATCAGCTTGATGTCTATATTGATCAATTATCTGGTAATAATAATGATCAAATTTTGGGATACAAAAGATCATTTTGATGTGTTAAAATGATCGGTTTTACGTCAATAGAAGTCAATTACGCGTGATAATGATCAATTTTGGGATATGATGATCAATCTAATCTAATCTAATCTAATGTATATCAGAAAAGAGGTTTTTTTTAAGAGTATAGAGAGAGACCAATATATGAGAAATGCAGAAAGAGTCTCTCAGCCATATGGTAAAAAATGTCTATTGCCAACAAAATGATACTAGTATAGTTTTATCAACAATTTATCATTTAGCATAAATAAAGAAGGGAGACCAACATTGATATAAATGATGAGAGAGTCCACCGTATGGTAAAAGAGTGTCTATTGCAAACAAAATGATATAGTTTAATAAACTATTTATCATTTAGGATAAATAAATAAGAGAGACCAGTCTTGATATAAATGCCGAAAGAGTCCATCGTATGGTTAAAGTGTGTGGTCCATTGCAAACACAATGATATAGTTTATCGTAGCTTATCATTTAGGATAAATAGAGGCCAACTTTCATAAAATTGCGATATAAAAATCACTTAATCGTGACACGACATTATCAGTCATAACTTTCACTTTGTATAGCAGAATATTAGGACACACATCTCATTAAATCTAATTTGAAATGTATTTCAAATTGAGTTCCATATATATACAAGTACTCCGTATGGTGGATATGTATTAGTCAACAATCATCCAGCGAAAATTGCAAAAATGATCCATTTATACATTTAGTAGAGTTTTGAAATAGTTTTAGCATAACTTTCGAAAAAACAAAAACGAGTATATACAGGATTATATTGGACTGTTATACTATGCAATAACAATTTAGCATTAAGAAACAAGTATGTTGTGTATGACTTGGGGTAAGAAATATGAAGTAGCGTATACTCCCTCCGTTCGCCTATAAAATGCGTAGGGCCGTAAAACAGTGTTTAAGAAAAATAGAATAAATAATGAGTTTTAGAGTCCACTTGGTGTAAAATTATACATAGGGGTATGTCCCACTTGCACTTTTAATAAACAAGTAAGAGTGTTTTACTCTTTATATGTACAAATAAGGAAAGTTTAAAGATGAACAACCCTAAAGAGAAAGTAGGAAGTTTATAGGCGAACGGATGGAGTAGACATGAACATATTGGACAATTTTGCTCTTCTTTAATTTTTCATTCTATTAAATTGGGGTTTAATAAACATGATTATTAATTTTCATTTAAGTACTAACATAATTGATGGAAAGTCAAAAATCATTAAGTACGATATAATATTTGAAACGTGCGACGCACGAACTTAAAACTAGTACTACTGGTGTGTTTGGTCAAGCTCCTGAAATGTTTCTCGATCGTTTCTAGGTCCTATAAACTGAAAACTAGCCAATCACCCAAATATAAGAAACTGTTTCTAGTGTAAATTTGTTCATAAGAGGTAGAAGCTTGGCCAAACAGGCCCTATATATAGAAATCTGAAACCAAATTTTTCCTACGAGTGCACTTGACACTAGGGGAGAGCAAAATCTCTGTCCGGACCAAAACCCTGGACCGGACCGAGCTCGGTCTGGTCCTCGGTCCACCTTTTTTTGGGAAATTCGGCTCGAATGAGATTCATTTTGGTCCTCGGTCCAAATTTTTTTGAGCCTCGATCCGGTTCTGGTCCGATGCTCAACCCTACTTGACACCTACGCTGTTCATTTGGTCGATATTATTTTGTGCCTCATGGTGCCTGGTTGTGTAACATTGACAAACTCATGTGACTGGATTTTTTATACTCCTTGTGACCATTTATGAAGGAGGATTTTCTTCACAGTAATTTCTTTTCAGAGATCGGTTAAAGGTTGAACTGTCATTGAATATAACAGACTCTGAACACCAAAGAATTGGAGAATAATTTTAGCCTTGGATTGCACAAGATACTGGCGAACTATTGTTGGCTTGTTGTATTGTCTTGAATGGGAACAACCTCAATGTATTGAGTTCTTTTTACAAAAAAAAAAAAAACAAAACACAACACCATTCATAAATAAATGTCTAAACGTTCTAGCGTGATAGCGTCACAATACGGTGACGTCGTCATTAACACACATTTACTATAGTTATAGTGTCATGCTTTTACATGATCACATCACGGGCTAGAATATCAATTTGGATACAATAACAATCGTTTAACAGAGAAGATGCCAGAGTCCTTTTTCAACCTCTCGCCATAAGCCTTCTTTTGATTCTTTTGATCCTTGGCTCTTCTTTTGGATTTTCAGAATATAAGGCATCTAAATTGCGCATTTTGGGACCATCTTCACACGGTCCTTTTGCCTTGCTTCGATGAATGCTGCTGATGATAGGTGCACTGCCAGCCAGCTCGCCCAAGTCCATATGCCCCATCGCCTGTAACATTTTAATATTTATTACATGTACCAGGAAACACGCCATATTTCATTATCTGGACATTAAAAAACCTTTATATACAGAAACACCTGATGAGAAGATTGAGGAGGGTCCTTTGACTCCTTTCTATTCATTCTACTTCTTATTCCGATTGCCACAGCACGAGCAATCACATTTTTTTTTTTTTGCCCCGTTTCTTTTTTTCATGAACACCCTTCAACCTGTTCTTTCTTGGCCTCCCACCAAGGTTTTTCTTGATAACGGGGTCTTTCACCATTGGTCCTTCCTCGTCTTCGACATTTGAATTGCAAGGATCAGTTATTCCATCTACCGCAACTTTCCGGCGCCCGAACACACTCAAGTCATTTTGTAATGGGTTAGAGGTAGAACCGACACTGGCATAAGTACTATCCAGCCCACGTGATTGCTGAATTTTCTTTAGAGTCTTTTGAGCATCCTCGAGTGCAGTATGAAAGTCAGATTCAGCACTCATGGCAAAATGAGAAACTTGGTCGTAAAGGTCCAGCAGGCGATGTAACTTTGTCAGATGCATTAGTTTTGCTGGGTCATAGTACGACAGTTTGATCTTCTCATAGTCTCGAATAATGTTCTTCCGCCATCGATCTAAAATGTATTTTTCAGGCACGGTTTCAATATCCTCAATATCCATAGCTTTAATGATGTGTTTGCATAATATTCCGGTAAACTCAAAATGTTTACACGAACACAGATATTCTTTTCTATCTTTATCTAGGGATACCTGAAGCATCAATGAAGCCCTTTTAAGTACAAAATACTACCAAATCAATTCTATGTCATTCACCAATTATATTACTTAAATATATTTATAGTCTCAGACTGACCTGATAAGCACGCAGTTTAGTTTTCTATATCGGCAGCTGGATTTTATCACTCACTTCAAAGTACACCACCTCATCCACCACTTTAACCTGCACTGCATTTGTGCGGGATAACCCATTAATCTCCGTTAGAAATTCCAAGAACTTGGCAATCGTATATGCCTTTTCAAAAACCTCGACAATGGGAAGGGTGGACGTGTGAGCTATTGAGCGCTGAAAACTGTTATTGTTCAGTTCAACCTCCTGTTGTACCTTCCGAGCTATACATGAATCAAATTCTCTCATGAACACAGTGAGCTCGGTGTGATTGTTCAAGAATCCTTTGAAATACCTGTTCATTCCCTCGCTCCTTTGAGTACTTGACATGCCGGCCCAAAATGTTTCCCGCCAAAAACCAGGCACCCATCGGTCACGAATCTCATAAGATTCGATGATCCAAGGGTTCTCGGCAAGCTCAAATTCATCCACAAACATATTCCAGGCTAGTTCAAACTCATCGGTGGTTAAGGAATCGTGGACACAACTCAACAATTTAGTGTACAATGGTTCAAAATTCTTTTTCGCCCCAAGGTTTTTTCTACAATTCTGAAGTATGTGCCATAAATAGAGCCTGTGGTTGGTTTCAGGGAAAAAGTTCTTCACAGCTTTTTTGATTGCTTTGCACTGGTCAGTGAGTAGGGATTCTGGGGCTTTCCCCATGCATAATAGCCACTAATTGAACACCCACTCAAATGAGGCAGTGTCCTCATGGGACACCAGTGCACATGCAAGTACAATAGATGCACCATGGTGATTCACACCAATAAAAACAGCAAATGGCATCCCATATTTGTTAATCAGATATGTTGTATCAAAGGTAACGACCACTCCAAAATCCTTACATGCAGCTCGACACCTTGCATCAGCCCAAAAAACGTTCAAGAGGTGGCCTTCGCTATCCAGTTCATAATGACTGTAAAAACCAGCATTATCTTTCATCTGTTTCCGAAAATAATCAACCATTGTTGATGCATCCCCCTTAATTGTCCCTTTGCGCCTCTGGCGCTTCAAGAAGTTCCGTGCGTCATTTTCACTGAATTTCATATGTACAGGACCACCAACCCATACGCACATGGCCTTGTAGTTCTTGCTTGGTGGAATACCAGCCAAGTAATTTGTCAACAATCTAGTCTGCTCATGTAACCCGATTACCCTATAATTTACCATTAAATGAGAACATTCAGGGTTCAGCTCATGATTATGCTCCAAAAGCAAACTGCGAATCTCAAGCAATCCGTTTTCACGCCGCAGAACATCTATAAAACATTTACAATCAGTTTTTCCTGTTCTTGGTAGATTTTGAGGATTTGTGGACCTTGTAGCAAATACACCACGTTTCTTGCACGCGAGCCTAAGCCTAATAGCGGCAGCATAACTTGATACAGTAGTTCTTTTTTTCTTCACAGCAGTATTATCGGATGAACTTACCGAATCGTCGTATTCAGATGTACGAATTGAATATTCAAACCCTGTTTGCTGAGCGTAGCTATGTGCAAATGCTAAGAACTGCATCCCTCCAACAAATGTCATTCCCATACATGGTTTTTCTGAAGCACCATGTTCCACGACAAGCGGTATATTCACAGTAAGCCCAAAAAAAAACCGTTTTCGACAATCTAGTTTCAATTTCTGTGGTAGTAGATTGACCTATAGTGAAATTTACTACTTTCCCATCCTTAAATGGTAGCAAAGCCCCTGGTTGTGACGATGGAATTGGAGTTTGATCTTCATTATTAGTCCTCGGTTCAATTGGACCATCTCTCACCTGGTCAGTGTCTACAGACTCTACACCAACTTTATATGATCATCTATTGTCTCATCAGTGTATACATCAACATTATCCGGATTGATAGTATGCTCACTCCTCTCTCCATCCCTCTCCATTCTATCCCTAAAATAATGAAATTATTAGTGATAAAATACTTGTGCCAGATTCTAGTTGGACGAAAGCTTATATATAGACTAAAGCCAAGGAACAAAGCATAGAAATGAAACAATGAACGACATAGTTACAGTTTAAATAACTGGTGCCAGGTTGTAGTTGGTCGAATGCTAATTGACTAAACTCATGAAACAAGGCTGTACCGAAATAAGTTGACAGGTAAACATGGCAAAGTGTCTGTTATCAATGACTATATCTCTAAAACAAACAACAACAACGACGGCTTACTCAAGAACAAGAACAACAAGAACAAAATTAAAAGTATTGGAGTACAACTGTACAAGGAACCAAACCAGATACTGTACTAAAGTATTAGCATGTAGTTATGATAATGGCAGAGGTAACAAAAAAAAAAAAAAAAAACCTAGGAATCAAAAGGGGGAAAATCCATGAGCAGAAAAATTTAGCATTGTAGAATTGATAAATGAAGCAAGGAGGAATATAATCAACAAGTAAGTGAACTCACAAATGGGGTTCTTCGGTTTGGTCCTAATATTCGTGAATTTATAGAACCGTAGATCTGATCACTGGAACAATCTCCTCATCTTCATCGCAAAAATTGAACAACAAACACTTCCAATTCGATTATATGATTCATAATCTCACTCCTGATCTTGAGCAATTCTTATTTTTCTAAGGTGAAATTTTAGATTGGCGGCAATTCCTCATCCTCTGGGCGGTTCCTTAACTATTTCGCAATTTTTTTTCGGGTTTCTGCGTCCAAGGGTAGCGGGGTCATTTTTTTCCGTTGACTTTCTTGGTCAATTTTTGTTTTATTACGTGTCACTCCCTGATTGGTCGTGTCACCTATCCTGGGCGACTCCGGGTGTTCCCCTACCCTTTTCCGAAATATATAGGGGTGTTAACTAGCTATGAACACACTAGTATTTAATGGTTAGTTGGTTAATAGTTCGGCTTAATTCTCCTAGTAGTACTATTTACTAATTTAAATATCGTTGGCATTGTTAGCTTGTGAGTTTAAAGGAAGTTCGATGTGCTGCTTTTAAGAAAGACAATTAAGAGGATGTATGTATAGCGGTTTCGGTAAGAACGCCAACTCTTGAGCTTGAGCATGTTTTATTGTCTTCTTGTGTGATCAATTCTTGTTTCATATATATTGGCTTCTATACTTCTATCGATTGATCACAATATCTCTTGTTTGGTTGGAAATTGGTTATACATCAAATAAAATATCTAATCATGGTTTGAATATGGGTTATGGTTAATGGGATTTTCTTCTATAAACACTCTAGAGTTACGGGTTAACTCCTCCAGGGGTGCTCATTTACAAATGTTTTACTATACCTCTGATCAAGGTAACTCTTAACTGGATTAGCTACCAGTTACCTATTGAAACCTCCTCTTTGACCGGTTACATCTTACTGGCCCTCATGTGAGGGGTGTGCACACTCGGGTTCTCTTAAGGTGGTTTGGGTTGGCCTCTAGAGTTGTTCCTGGTTAGGGGTAGGACCCTTACCAAAGATAGGTTACTGATGCGGAATGCCCATTCCTGTATATTTGGCTTTTCTCTCTGAAATTCGTATAATGATTCTTGGTTCATATATCTCTCTTATCATCTTGGCTAATCCTTTGATTGTAAGCGTTGCTTATTCAGCTACGCGCCTCAAAGGCACGTATCTTATTTTCTTGTTTTGCTTCGAGTTCTTACTCAGCCAGTTTTGCTGACGTTCTTTTGTTTGGGTTTGTCCCTACCCTATTTTGGGGCCTGTGTCATTTTCTGATGGCGCAGTTGACAGGTGTGTTTGATGGTGATATGTTGAGCTTGCGGACGTCTGCATTCATGGGGTCTTTTCACTTAGACAGTCATTGAACATTTATTAGTTTCATTTGGATTTCGGATTTGGATTTGTAAACTTTGACTAAGTCTTCCGCTGTCGTACTATTTTACTTTTACATTTTGGAGTTATTATTTCGGTTTTAGCCTTGCAATTAACTTTGTTAGTTAATTGTGGCATAGTAATCCTGAGTTTTCATTATTTAATTGTGTCGAAAATTTAGGGTTGTTACATAAACACCCTAGTCTCCTCATAGCCTCCCTAAGACACAAATTGAGTGATTCTCTTGTAATTGTGAGCACCTAGAGTCATAGTTGCGGGTTTTCTCAAGGTTGTGCCTTCTTTGTCAATTGGGAGATTCAAGGGCATTGGTTTGGGTTCTTAGTTGATCGCAAGAACGTTCGGCTCTTAGATCTCGTTTGCTTTGGTGAGTTCTTTTCAGGTTGAACTCACAACTTTGTATTCGGTGCTATTCTCTATAGTGATTGTTTCTCCTCTATTTGGTGGACGTAGCTAGCACATCGCTGGTGAACCACGTAAATCTTTACGTTCTATTGTTTGTGTTATTGTTGATACCACAATTGTTGTTACATCTTCTCACGCCCAATCACACTCAAACCGTTCGTTGTTGGGACTGGGCGCCTCTGTTCGCCTCTGTTCCAACAAGAATTACTTAACTAAAGGTAAATGTGTCTATAAGCAAGCTCTGTATTTTTGTGTAGCGTCACATTTCACACTGATGCACTCGTGACAAATCTCTTGTTTCTTCTAGCTGAGTTTGTGCATTGTACTGTTTGCTGTATATGTATAAGTTTGTAACACACGAGGGACCAAAATTCCTAACTCAAAAATTATGCAATTGATCCGATTTCACCATCTATGCGTCTTGAGGCGAATAATGATACGCAGTAAACCACCCAAAGCTAGGGAAGTGTATAACTTACAGGTAGCACAACCACAAGCACGGCGACGGTAGAAGAAAACTCAGGGCAAGTGCATACAATTGCAATCGATAATTCTTCCAAAAACATCATCATTACACGAGGCCAATGGGAAATCAAAACAAACAAGAGCGATAGTTATATCTTAGTACATGTTTCAGGGATATAATAATCGGATCACCAGCCCACAAAGTAAAGCATGCGAAGATTAGAAGACAAATTAAAGGTCTACGTATCAACTCTCAAGCGATTAACAATGACATCCTAAACAAAGCAGTAGAAACAAACCAACAAACTTAAACTGTTATCTCTCTGAAACTGTTTGAAAATTTATTAGTCTACTAGTTTAAAGCCCGTGCGTTGCACGTTTGTATATTTAATATTGTCAATTATAGATAATATCATTCGTTTAATCATTACACAACATACTTTTGTTAGCTTATCATTTTATAATTGTTAATTCACCTACAGAAGGAGAAGTAATCATATCAAAAATACTGAAAACATGCATAGATTTTTATGGTGAAATCATAAATTAAAGTTTGTATATGGCACATAATCACATATGTTAACTGTAAATTTGTTTCATAAGATGGAGAAGTAGTATGAAAATTCTTGATAAAATGGAGTCCAGATAACAGTAACTTGGATTGCTTCATTAGATGCCCCTTAAGCATTATTGAACTTAATAGGTAAGCTTATATTATGAAATGATTGTGGTATGGTGCATCATTGAACTTAATGGCTCAGTCATGTACGTACCTCCTGATCATCTCATCACTTACTTCATCTGCTCAGTTTTGAACTTTCTTTGCCTTTTCGCACGCTTATTGAGATGGATGAACAAATGTATATATTGAAAAGTACGTACATGACTCAATCATTAAGTTTAAAAGAACGCAAAACAAAAGTAGCTACTTTTTATATGTGCAATTTTTCGAACTTTTGATCGGTTTAGCGATTGGACGTGGTCTATATGTCCTAACTTGAACCAAGGGATTAGGTAAGATTCACAATAGAACTTCGTGAGCTTTTTTTTTTCCGTTAGTTTTTGTAACTATCAATGTATCACGGAGTATAACAAAAGTAGTTGATAAATTGATAATGTTTAGTAACAACTTAGGTGGTCAGACTTTGTTTGGCTAGTGTTAAACCCATATGTATGTTAGGCCCGAAAGCACGTATTATTTTTATATTTATTTTGCACTATCAAAGTTAATATGTCGAAATATTTTACTGTCAAAATCATAATAATGCATACACTTTTACAATGATTATTTATCATCGAAACACAACTAAAAAGATATTAGGATACTTAAAAAGACAAAATTGCTTTCCGGCCTCAAACTTGGTGCTACACACCTATATTATGAGATCCTAACATGTATCATCAATCTCCAACTTAAAAGTATAGGAGAAGAAAACAAATATAGGTAACTAAATTAATCTATTAGCAAAGACAATACATATATCTCCTATCAAATTAAACATCACTATTTAATTTGATTAGTTTGTTTTGCCACTTTACGCCATATTAGAACTTTTACTCTTAACTTTTTCTTAAAGTGAGTTATAATATGGCAATTATCCTGTAGAGCTTTCCATTATGCAAGTTAGATGGTAAGTTTTGATTATTTACTATGACAATTCCATTATTACAGTAATTCCTAAGATTAATACACATATTCTTTTCCTAAATTCACAAACTCAAAAGATTACAAAGCTCTAAGAAAATTAGAAATGCTTTGGACGCGTTGAATGGCCACGAAAAAAAGGTTCGTTTATATATATATATATATATATATATATATATATATATTGATTGATTTGCTTTTTTTTTTTTTTTTGCTGGGTTCAAACACAAGAAGGTTGCTTTTATTTTGTTTCTACCATATTAGGCAAGGTCACTTAGCTTAATTCATGTATTTCTAGTTAATTAGATTGTTTTGTTTTTTCATGTTTGTGGTAATCTTTCTAATTTGAAATATTTAAGGTACAAACATAGTAATCTTTCTTACTCGTATGTATGTAAGGATCATACTTGAAATCCGTATTTTTATTTGAGTTCTCCTTGTATACCCTAAGTATACATGGTTCGTTCCCTCAAAAAAAAAAAAAAAAAAAAGTCTACATGGTTTGTGCCATCTTAATCCTGAATCCCGATACTTATCTATCAAATAAACAAGTGATGTTTCTAATTAATTATTGCGGTACTACTCTACGTCTCTACATATAGTATTGTACAGAACACGGTATTAGTCGATTCGTGTTACTTTAAGTTAGTATCATTTTATGAATCCACCAAGGGGAAAGAACAAAGGAATTCCATACAAAGATTTAACCACTATGTACCAGAGGATGTGTGAGACTAAAATACAATCAATTATGTCCACATAGAATTTCAGATTCAAGCAAACACTCGAACACACACTAATACTTTATATTTGTGGTGTCAATTTTATGTATTCGATCTTTACAATATATAATCACTACTTGAGGATGCATGAGACTCGAAATCCAATCGATATATATAATTTCTGGCAAACACTAAATACTTAAACTTTGCGGTGTCAATTTTGAGTAATCTAGAGAACTAATTTTCGGTCAAGAGAAATGCAATTAAAAGGAACTCAATTAAGCTAATCTTAACAAGTCTTGTCATTGTGAATTCGGACTATACTCTAGTTGTTTCTTTTTATGCTAGGTATTATATTTATGTTTATAATAAAGAAATTTGTATGCATTTGTACTTCGGGCATGGATCATGACTTGAGTTTTAGCTTACTTAACAATGACTCGAGGTAAAATGCTATAAACAGTGAGTTTGAACTTGGATGTCATCTTATAAGTGAAATGAAAAAAAACTATAAGAAATGTACTGTAACAAATGTATGTCGGTACGTGAATGAGTATGTGAGTGTAACAAGTTTCTAGGGCGGTAGTAGTGTGCATGGTAACAAAAGTAAGCTCAACTTGAGCTTGCATACTGTAGAATAGAAGACTGGAAGTATATTTCTAAAATGGAAATTGGAGGAGTTTCCAATCCTGTAATTAGCAAAATTAATTTCCACGCAGTAAAATTAGCTAATGGCGTAGTAAAATTTTATATTTATAGTTTATGCATAGTAAAGTCGATAATATAAAGAGGGTGTGTAGAAATAAAATTTTGAAGTGAAGTTATTGAATTGATCTTTCAAAGCATTCCTTATCTATACTACTACTTTAATAGGCCAATTTGCACGCCTACGTGGCAGAGTTTGAAAGTATCCTCAGCCAGAAAAT
>JBBYHQ010000016.1:4547662-4565293 GCA_038382645.1 Spergularia azorica
AAGTTGAAGCGAAGACAATTTCCTGTTAAGGTGTGCTTTGCAATGACAATCAACAAGAGTCAAGGTCAAACTTTTGAGCATGTAGGAGTATACTTGCCTGCTCCCGTTTTTAGTCATGGACAATTGTACGTTGCAGTATCAAGAGTTACAACTAGAAAAGGACTCAAGATAATAATACCCACAGACCAAGAAGATGAAGAGGCTAGAACGAAAACAAGAAATGTTGTCTACAAGGAGATATTTGATGAACTGTAATGTTGTAGATGAAGATAATCCTCATAAACATTTGTAACTTGAACTATTGTGCTTCATTAAATTACAGTGGCAATTTAAACACTTTGCACAAGTATATTTTCTTTTGCTGAAAAAATATGTTCCGAAGAATCTTTTATGGTGCACCATTGAAGGACAGTTGTCTCTACAACATTTATATATTGCGTGCAAATATTTTTTCTTCTTACAGGTTTCATTTAAGTTTAGTTGCTAAATTATAGGTCACCAAAAATTCAGCTCGCAGGGATCAGGTACAAGGAACTGTACGCTGCAAAGGTAACTTTCGTGTATTAATATACAATTTCTCATTGCTTATTAGTATTTCTTATTTTTCTTAGCTAATTTGCAGTTGGTTTAAAATGACTGTCATGAACAAACGATGGTTCGTGTAAGTTTTCTTTGATGAGGAAGACGACTTCATTCCTGATGTTGTTGAAGTTTCTTTTTTCAACTGGTTCACTAAGAAACAATGTTCTGTTGGTTCAATTATGTCTTTAAATATGAAAAGTCAATTAGTGGAATGTTGACTTGATCAGACGCCAAACTAATGCATGTTTCAGGCTACCGGTATTGCTGTAATGCTCCTGTTTTCTGCTTTAATGCTGCTGTTGGCTGCTGTTTATTACTGTAATGATCCAGTTCTCATCTGTAACGCTGCTGTTAACACATAAATGAGTAAGACATAACTCTGACCTGGCTAAAATTATCTGTTATTTGATGTAAGGATCCATATTGCCTCCCTTGGGCTTCACAAGCGCTACCCAGCTTAATGCACAAAGATTTCAGATTATTGAAGCAGCATCTGACTCCAGAGACCTTCACAAAGTATTGGAAGGTATCACATTTGACATGAAGAATTCTGATTTGATTGGTGGAATTGATACAGACTTTATTACAGACATATAATTGGGCCGATTAGCTCTGGAAAGACGGTGCTTTGTCACACATTCTGTGTCACATGCCAGGTAAAAACCTAACTTCCTTCATCTGAAGCAGATAATCAAATGTTAAATTATTCTACACTTCAAGCAACAGATCCAACTAAAAATACTGCATGTTCTACATGTGCCTATGACCGTCCGATGTGTAATGAATAACTTCCCAACTTTCCTTTCAGGTGATTTAATTTCCTGGCCTACTATATGCATATAATGACTACTGATGTTTTGCCTAATGTCGCTGCCTCAACTACCTTTGGAGCATGTAAAAGCGAAGACAAAGCCAATGTATATTCATGCTAAGAAGACATTTAGGCCACAAAGACTTTTACAAATACCAGAAAGGTATGTAACCCTTCCTGAACTTGGGATTTGGCCACTTGCCAACTGAGAAACTTTAAATACACCTCTTGCAGCCAGCTGCTGAAACATGAACCTGATCTTTTTGAGTGTCACTTTTCAATCGGAGACACAAGAACCGCTAACTGCAATTTTTGCAAGGAGTAACAACGGGGAGGATGATAATCCATCCGTTTTTGTTATGACTTGAGAGTTGAGATGGTAATAGGAATTTGAAATATGGCAGGGAAATCTAATTTGGAAAAGATGTCTGATGATCTCGATTTCAGGTTTGGGTTACTTGAGTCTTCGAAAAGCATGGTAAGTAGCATCTTCAAATATATTTTGTGGACTTCAGTGTTTTCAGTCTTTGCTCCTCAATTTCTCCTTATGGTGGCTCTTCTTAAGATCAATTATTCTGTCTAAGCCTTTATTGTTCTAACACAGAATGTTTTGGAACAATCTTATCTTAAGATCAATTTATTGGTTAATTTGTACATGGATTTTTGTAACCGCACAAAATGTTAACTGCTTATAGGGCAAAAAACCTGAAAAATGTGGATGAATCTGTCTATGAGTTATGATCATGAATTCGATGTTCCCATCATAATTTGAGACTGCTATAGTCATATTCAATATCCCTTGCCAGTAACTAGCTTGAAATTTATAAAAAAAGAAAACACTAAAAATGAAAAGCTGTTGGACTTTGCTGTTTGTTTCAGAAGCACCCTCAAGGTTTAATATTCATGGTGTTTGTTTGATTGTTCTGCAGGTCATACTAAAAATGGAGACAAAATTAATCTTTTCCCTTTCATGAAGCTGCCATGTACATAACCAGCTACATGTATCACTTTAAAATTGCTTTATTTAGCCAATTATGAATCTGCACCATTAGGGATATATGAACCTTTTCGATCTAATAGCCAAAAACATACGAAGCAAAACACTGATATGAATTGGTTAAACAATTTTATTAAATGAAAAACATAAAGTATCAAATTAGAGAAACAAAACTAAAATATTTCATTCATAAGAATAATAGTGATTACACTTATTCAAGTAAGGAAAAACACAATCCACATAAGGGACTTCTAGATCTGATGCTTTAAAAAACGAACTTAACAAACCACTACTCAATCACTACCAACCATTTCCCATTTTGCCAAATTTGGTGTGGTCGTATATTGGCAGCATCAGCAACAACATTATCAGCATACTTTGGAACAGAAATGGAACAAACACCATCAACAAGAACTTCGACAACCTTTCCACTCCACCACCCGCCCTCTATAAAGACGTCTACAACATCATCCACTTCAAAATGACTTCTTTAGAAAATTTTGGGAATAGGCCTTAAAAGACTGACATGAACAATGTCAGTCCTAGGGAAAAAGCCGCCTTCATCAAAAAGAGAAAAATACCGCACATAATAATGATTATCGATCAGAGGGCATATTATAGTTGCTACATAGAATGAACCCTCCAAACGATCGTCGCGAACCATAACTTCAACCTCACTGTTAGCAAAGTAATAATCAGCCATACTCAAACATCAACACCAAAATTTGATGCAAGTATTATATTAAAACTTTGAACAATATGCAAAAAACACTCTAAAATAACCCGCTTTTATAATACATTAGTGAAGCACACCATTACTAATAAAACACGTTACAAGACCAAATATAAATTTGTTTTAGGTTAAACAATTAAATGCAGAATAAAAAAACATCCAAACCACATAACTAACTGCCATAGTTATGACAAACGATAACTAAATTCACGTATTCTAACGAATACAAATGTGTAGTACCACTAAGGCTCACAAAAAATTCTACAAAATTGATCTATGATGGATTTGAATTAGGGTTTATGGTTATAATTTCAGGATTTTAAAGGTTTCAATTTCTGTTGTTGTTGTTTAAGATATATTAGGAATTGTTTGGCCGTATCAAATGGATTAAGGGTTAATTAGAAATGATTTGATAATTGACGTCATTAACCTCATTCCCTCGAATAATAGGCTCAAGGCCTCCATTTAGATAAGACATCAGCCTAAACAAATCAATAAGAACACTGAAAACAAGAAAACAGAGCATTAAACTTCTATATAGTGCGGCAACGGCAATCACACAGAGAAATCCTAATCCGATGAAGCTCTAACATATGCCATTGGAAAGCTAGCTTCAAGTACTTTAATCTGCACATAAAATTTGTCAAAAACAGACATCTTTGCCAGGATTTACAAGCCCTCAAACTTAGACGACAGTAGCTAAAAACCCAGGACAGTCGTGTGTAGAACTTCTGTACTAAACAATAAACTGCAACCAAACTGCAGCTTTTTTTTTTGTTAATTCTAATGCCATGTTTTAGTTCCATCTTTTAGCTTTACAGAAAGGTATTACACTCATTGTTGTCAAAAAAAAAAAAAGTATTACACTCATCCAAATGACCTCATTTGATTGCTCTAACAACCTTTTAAAGACAGCTGCGCAAAACTGTTACTCTAGGCAATATTCTGACATGGCTTTGATAACACATCCCCCAATTTCATGGTCGGTATAGAGACATTTCTTAATAAGAATGAGTACAAATGTGGATACAACTTACACTTGCATTATTATTGATATTTGTTTCATAAAATGTAGGTTTTAAGGAGTCATCGTGCCAAATTAATACTAATAAAAAACAGAAGCGCAAGGCACTAAAGTAAAGAAAAGAAATTATAGTACTTTATTCGTAGCAATAAATCGTGATTACAAATATTGATCTTGAAAAAGGAAACCCCATAAGGTGGATCTAAATATAAACTTAAAAAGACACAGTTAACTACCATTTCACTTAAAAAAACTTACATTACAACAACATAAAACACTACTCAATCACTGCCACCCATCTTCTATTGTGCCAGATTTGATGTGGCCGTATCTGAGTAGCATCGGCAAAAATATTCCCATCATACTTTGGAACAACGATGGCATAAAGACCATTACCATGAACCTCGACAACCCTTCCAGTCCACCAGCCGCCCTCCAAAGACACATCAACACCATCATCGACCTCAAAATTACTTCTATGATTAAAATCTGGACTAGGCCTCAAATAGCTTACATGAACAATATCCGTCCTCGGATAGAGTTCATCTTCATCTAATAATAATATATATATTATCATTAAGAGGGCAAACAATAGTTGCGACGTAGAATGAACCCTCATAACCAGTTTCAGGAATCATCACTTCAACCTCGCTATCTGCTAAATAGTAGTCAGCCATAGTGAAAAAAAACCAAAACAGACTTTGAAACACATTTCATATTTAGACCTTAAAGAAAATGCAAAACACACACTAAATTAACCCGCTTTTATAATGCAATAGCTAAGCATACCATTACTAAAAAAAGATGTTACAGACC
The DNA here is from genome assembly GCA_038382645.1 of Spergularia azorica. Taxonomy (NCBI): domain Eukaryota; kingdom Viridiplantae; phylum Streptophyta; class Magnoliopsida; order Caryophyllales; family Caryophyllaceae; genus Spergularia; species Spergularia azorica. The sequence continues at coordinate 4,552,626 of JBBYHQ010000016.1, forward strand.
CAAACATAAATTCAATTTAGGTTATAGAATTAATTGCAAAATAAAACTACATTTACTTATTCGAACAGTCTGTTTCAATGGAATTGACTGTGACATTAGCCAAATAATGTCAACGCACAAACTCCATGAACAATTGAATGGCAAGTTCAGTCTTAACAAGGTCAATGATTATGTTTTCATAAACCTTGGGCAAGTGCTCACAAGCTTTGGCAATTTTAATTGATGATTTTCCATTGTGCTTTGTAGGAAATATGAAAAGCAAGTCCCTGCTACTTTAAGGTGTAATAATTTGACCGGTGCGCCTGTAACTGTTTTGGACACACATGAGCTGCATACTTTTTTTACTCGCCATCTTTATAATAAGATCTTGACATGATCTACATCATCAGGTACAATTGTGTGACCATGACCAGCACAGCGGAGCTGAATAGTCAACCCGCAGTCTGGAAGCGTTATGAATTACCATACAATCTCAATGTCTTCAGGTGCAGCCACTGAAATCTGTGCTTTCTAGCATACCCCACAACAATCAGACAGTGAAGCATGGAGCAAAGTACAGCTATAGTATTCATCAGGAGTAAGGTGAGTGAAGGGGCTGTTAAGCTATAATTGTCGTTCTCAACCTCATTCTTACTTTTACAAATAGCAGAAAAGTATGTAACCATTCCTGAAGTTGAAATTTGTCCACCTCAGGCGTCGAGCTCAGGCATCTGGTATAGAGGCTCTAGAAAGTAGGGTTATCAGTGGCGTAATATCAATGTGTTTTCTCTCTGTCACTGCTGCAATCACTGTTGCAGGAACATTTTTTGTATTCCCTGTGATCTCAGCTGCCTGCAATTTGAGATCAGGAGCATCGTCATGCATCATAGCGCACGATCTAGGAAGTGCTGTGAATTAGAATTCCCACCCTTTAATAAATTATACAAGATCACAAATCAATGACAGGTGAGTACAAAAACCTACAGCGTAACACATACATTAAAGACTCAAATTTCTGATTGTGGACTACTCCAACCTGTTTATAAGTCGAAGTGTTTAACAATCTTTAATGTATATTTGCAGATAACTTCTATGCTGATTGCAACAACCCTCAATTACAACGAGCAAACTCACTTCATGAGCATCAGAGTGTCGGATTTCTGACCAAATTAACGATGAACTTCAAACGAAGGTAACTACATTACTATACCTTTAACATATTATTTAACTTTATTATACGCATACAAGCTGTTTTAAGTAGTGAATTTCATTATTTCAAAAAAAAAATAGTGAATTTCAAACAAACTTTAGTAGTCTGCCCTGTGTGAAACCCAAACAAATGAAAGTAACGCATAACAAACCAAGCTTTATTATAAAACACTTTTTCAAGGATAAACCATTACATTTAACAACTACCATAGGCCAAAACAACCCAAGTAAAGATTAAAAAAATGACAACAAACAAACTGAAATCAAACTCAAACCCTTAGGAATCCCTACATAGTAACCAACTACACGGCCAATCCACCAACCATCATCCTTATAGGCTTCAACTACATCACCGACGCTATGCTTTACATAGCCAAGGAATGGAGGAATAGGTCAAATATGCTCAGCATGAATAACTTATCTGAGGTGACAGAACCCATCTTCCGTAAGCAGCTCATGAAAACGAACACAATAGCGCCCATCATTTAAACTAAACATGATCCAGGAAAAAGGAACCCAAAAAACCGTCTTCCGGAAACATAACCTCAACTCTTTCATATTTTTTAAACAGAGCTATAGTTGGAAAAAAAATGAAGGACAATGAGTAAAAGAAAGATGAAAGCCGTATATTTAAGCAATACAATGATTGGCATAATTTCACGACTATTTATAGTAAATCATAGGAGGAAACCACCAAAGGAAATACACATTAGAGCATATCAAAAGACTAGCACACCAAAAGACATAAAAGCAGGCACAACTACAACCGTGAACATCAAACATTAAATGGACAAATAAAAGAGGAAAGATAAAGACATGGTTATTGCAATTACTACATACAAAAATCCTGTAACTGCCACAACAGAGAAGAGTAAAAACCGAGGTTGGGGACATTTAAAGTCTTAATAACAGCCTATTTCACCTACATGAAACCTAATAAAATGTGAACCATAATAATACTTAAAGCTGTATCACTGCAAAATGAATAAAAAACCAAGCAATAAAGTAGAAACCCATGCAATTCTATCAAAGGGTTAAAGACAGAAGTTAAAAAAGGAAACAAATTTAATAGCTAAACAAAACTGACAAAAATAACAACCAACAGTCAAGCATTATTCCAAAAAATTAAAGGAAATCAATACCTCCAATAATTAATCTAAATAATAATAACTATACTTACCCCCCAAAGAAAAGACCCCAGAAAAATCTACACACATTAGTCGTACACCTTTGAAAAACACCTTGCAAAACCATGCACTAAAAACACAAAGGTTAAGCAATCCATTCCAATCACAAGCTCTAAGTTACCATCAGATTAACAAATTATATTTCAGAAGTACATTGATCAATGGCCTCCAACAACAAAAAACATGTGCCAACACAGAGAGTCCAAATCAGCCAACTAACTGTCTCCAAAAACAAGTATGAAATCACAGCAAGAGCAACAAGGGTGTGGAAGAGAGAATTCAAAACAGGTTTCACACAATCTGTCCAGATGACGCTACTCGATTCCCAGGTAAGAATTACAAACCCAATCACAATTATCTTATATTGCATTCTCACATTCTGTGCCTCCAAGAATTAAGTTCACTGGCTTCTACCGCATCTGGAACATTATGTTTTCTAGCATCACTATTGTAGTGAGTTGCTTGAGACAAGTTTGTTAATTCATATAACTATTGCATTTTATATCATCCAGTTAAGTTAATGTGCCTTCGATTTTTAATTTCACCTTGCACAATGTATGACCTCCCTCTACATTATATTACGCTAGCAATTACCATGATGCTGCTGCATGCTCATGCTTTAAATTACTCCATGTAGTATAAACATAGGTACACTTAACAGACCTCTGAAAACGCACTCTTTAGATGCGCAAACGAATGTGAACTGATAGTCCAAAATTCGAGTACATTATATGTCGAGGCCATTGTTCTTTCATCTCCCAATGTGCCCTAAACTTAGCATCATAACCACAATAGTCGTTATTCCTGGTAAAAGCCACAGAAAAGTGTGTGCTGCATATGTACTTTAGCGTATCAAGTTATGTACTTTAGCATGTTGATGTACTTTACCGTATCAAGTTATGTACTTTAGCATGTTGAATATGTACTTTAGCATATCAAGTTACGTACTTTAGCATGTTGAATATGTACTTTAGCGTATCAAGTTTTGTACTTTAGACATCCCGGGTGCACGCTTTAAGATCAGTAATATGGAGCCAATTTTGTTTTGTTATGCCGTAGGAAACAATTACTCAGTTAGTCAAGTGGAAAACTGATCAAATGAAATTTATTGGTGATTCTATTCTATTAGTATCTTTGAAATTTATGTGCTATGGCAATCCATAAACATACAGACTGTAACTACTTCCTCTTCTTCTTACTTTGACTACATTTTCAATAGGGAGATCACATACATGCACAAATAAAAAGACCACAGCTTCCAGAATACAGCGAAAAGGTCAAAGAAGGGAAGATGTACACATTCAAACATTTTGACATCGAGGATGAAAAACCAAATTACAAGCCTGTAAGCACACCAAACACTCTTCTAATCAACTCTTTCACATCCATACTAGAAGAAGAAGAGGGCAAAGAACAGATAGCAGCACACAAGTTCGAGTTCTGGCCGCTACACAAAATTGAAGAAAGAGTCAACAAGACAGACATCCTAATTGGTAAGCTATTCAGATAAAAGACTACGTACTTCCAAATTTCAAATTACACTTACATAAAAGGTCAAGAAAACCTTAACCTGACAGATAATCTAATCTAATGCAGATGTCGTGGGAATATTAACTCAAGTAGGTGACAAAATTGATATCCCAACTCGAGGAGGAAGCAGTGGGCTGCGTAACATCAAAATAGAAAATGAAAGGTATATAACATCATATTGCGAGAGGAATGAAAAGCAGCGGCATTGTCAGCTACCTGCCATTGACTTGCTGTATTGAAACATCCTGCTTTGATATGGAGGAAAAGCTTGAGCACATATCATCAACAAACTGATAAAAAAAACAACCGTAGTCGAAAAGTTCATGTCTCATGCATCATATCGTACCCAAAACTTATGTGTTACCTTAAATTCAATATCACAATATCTAATGCAATGACAAAATGGGCACACAGGTACAAGTAGCATTGTGGGAAGCAGCCGCTGATATGGTGAACACAGAAGATGCAGGGGGTCAAGGAGCAGCAAAAAGAATAGTCATCACATCCACAAAAGTCATCAAGTTCGAAGGTAACACAAACAAGTCCAACTAAACATAACTTCAGACGCGACGTACCTATTACAGACGTGACTTACAACCCAAAAAATAACAGGTCAATTCAAACTTAGCTCAAGTAATGCTACAAAAGTGTACTTCAACTTGGAGATGCCAGAGGTAGAGGCATTAAGACAAAGGTAAACACTACATCAGATTTATACAATCCTTTTATATTTTATATTCAGATATATACTAACTAATAACAAAGAAAATAACATAAATCTACAGGGCAACGGAACTAAGGACGACACAAATGGTCCCTACAGTGAAAGAAACAGACGAGGACACAATGTTGAAGAACAGAAAGACAATCTATGAACTTTTAACAATGGACATACAAGGAGAGGTAAATCCACTCAAAAACTCATCTACAACAATCATAAACCTCAAATATTCTAACACTGAATACTTTTCTTGCAGAATGTAAAATATACTTGCTTCGGAACTATTGCCGAAGTAAGAACAGACATGAATTGGCACTACCTTTCCTGTGGACAGTGCAAGAAGTCATTAGATATAGATGGGAAATGTGATGGCTGCAAACAGATAGTCAAATATCCATTACAAAGGTACACACACAGAAGCTCTAAAAAAACCAATATTAGTGAAAAGCTAATTACTAAACAACTAAACCGCAACAGGTACCGTCTCATGGTCACCCTGACTGATGGCACTGGAGAAATACCAATGGTCATTGTCGACAAGGAAGCAGAAAAGATCATAGGACGACCGATTAAGCTAATGCTCGATGTGTACCAAAAGGTAAAGTTCTGCAACACAAAAGAAAAACCATGTCAATGAAGTAATACAAAATCTTATAAATGCACAAGAAACCGGAAAAGAAGAAGTATTCAATATTCTCCAAGAGTGTACAGGAAAACAATACACATTCAAGGTATCCGTGAACGATAGCAAGTACAGCAACTCAAGAGAGCTCAAATGCACAAGGGCCTTCACACCAAACCAAGAGCTAGAATAATCAAATCTCAACAGTCAAGCAGCAACAAAGGTAAGTCATATATGAATACTCATGATACTTTAATACAAATTCAAAAAATAAATCACTTGCGTTGCTATCATTGTGTGATCAAAATATGTGTTGAGTTTTGGCTACCCTGAATTATGTGAGTTTCAAATTTGTTCCACAATGGGAAGGGCGCTCATGTATGCCAACCTATGTAGTCTTCTGCACCCCATAATTCTTAATGCAATTGCTCTGAATGCTTTGTTTTACATAATCCTTTGTTCAAATTTAAAAACGGTGCGTTGCCTCTTCAATTTCGTGTAATACTTCTTCTAAGCAATATGCATGCAAACAAATAAATAATCTATATGTGTTAATGGCGCGATATAGAAGTTCTAAGATTGATCTGTAACACAAAATGTCAAATGTTGCTACCCTGCAATATTCTTACCCCAATTTTAAATATCCTTCTTAACTTTCAGGATTCAAGCCCAACAAACATACCACTAGAGGAGAACAAAGCTCCTAAGATCACAGTCAAGATTGAAGGACAATCACACAAAAGTTTAGCCAAACGCAAAAGAGATGAAGGCAATAGTGAAGCTCCAGCATTGGCCTCTTCCTCACAAGAACCTTAAACAAATAGGAAAAGATAGCAAACAAACATTCAATACTTCTTACAAAACCATCTCCAGTTTATTTTATTGTTCACAGTGCCTAAAACAAATAAGTTTTTGTTAAATTCGACTTTGATGGTACTTTGGCAGCACAATATCTGAAATGACAGATGGACATGTTCAACTTCGCAGAATAGTTTACTTGGAGATCAAATAGGTCATGTGTCATAATCCTCAAACATTTCTGATGGGATTGAGCCAAAATTCTTGCATAATTGTTCGCTTCGAAGACACATTTCGATATCAAATAACATGACAAGTATATTTTTGTATGAGTTTCATGGATTACGAGCTCTTAGCTTAGGTTCCGAGTGGTTGTGTGAAATATGCTTCATAGTTTCTCATGCTTTAGTTTGGTTGTAGTTTCTATGCTTACTTCTTTTCGAATACTCTACTGCAGTTGGCTAAAAAGTATGCCAATATTAATTTTCCATCCCTAGAAGTTATGTATAATGTATGCTCTTATGATGATGCTTATTGTTGCTTTGTTACTCTTTAATTTGTCATAAGCTTTAATAACAATCTCTCACCTTTGATTTCTTAGTTTTGAAATTGATTGGCTTGACACAACAGACTCTATCGGATCCTTGACCAATTCTGTCATGAAACACTAATACCTGAAAGCTCACAGGTCTGATCACAATTCAAATTTTAAAGTTATGATTTTTTATGCTTATTATGGTTTTTTCTTATACTATTATGATGATGAATCTTGGATGTTATGTACAGGTCACCACTGCGTTGTGTTACCTGGATATCTGATCAACATCTGCTTCCACTTCCGCTATCAGTGTCGCCGCCTATACGAAGCAGCAACAACATCTTTTCAGGAGGACCATTTCAGACCCAGCTCCAATGACACGTCCAGAATTCAAGGTCTGATGCAACATCAGAATTTTACATGTATCTTGGAAAATTTTCATGATAAATTCTGATGGATCTGTACAGTTTATTACAGTTTCAGTGTGTGATTAATGTGGTTTTACAGTAGGAGAATGAGTACGGAAAGATAATTGAGACTTGAGAGAGCAGTTGAAGTAGAGAAAATTGCGAGGGGAGTGAATTGTGGTCAAGTTCAACTGTCAATGTGGGAGGGATAATCATTACCTGGTGAATCCTTTTGACAAGAAGTATTTTAAGCTGGTCTGAAAATTTCATATTATGTCAGTAAAAATCATCTTGGGTTACTGTAAAACTTTAGTCATACGATTGATTTTTGAGAAGATAGATTGAGTAGATGAAATTCTTGATGTAAGTATAGACTAAAGTTTAACTTCATGTATTAGCTTGAGATATTAGAAAGTCAATTTGATGCTGATCATTTTGTTTCTTATATTTCAAACTTATTGAATTATATATATGTTTGTTTATCAATTACATCCAATTACCCTTTATTTCCTGAACTACCTACTAAATTGGGTCGATTACACCTTAGTTACACATCGTGCTCTATATATTACTCATTATGTTAACTCATACAACATCGCATCGGAAAAAGAACACATATACAGACTTGAGATTTCACGGGTACAAACAATATTAAAATTTACGATCGTTAACAAAAAGCTCAGAATATTATTATCGATCTTTCGAAATTACATATGCATAAATTTAAAAATAATTAATTAAACAAATTATCAAATTCAAAACCGCAGTCAAATTGCTCAACCATTTCAAAATTTAGCCAAAGGTTTTACTTCTATATCTATATTACAATAAATGTTAAGAAACAATAACTCATTTAGGGTAACAACAAGTGAATACAACAAAAACACACAGATGTTACAGTACTATAGCCAAAAGAAAAAATCCACAACCAGAATATGTAACATAACGCCTAAAAATACAAACTATATATATACTTCCCCTAAGAAAAAGGAAAAAAACATAGCTCACATAATCTAAAACAGATATATATATCCACAAACACATTAAAACCCCTACCACAAGGTGTCAGATCACTACATCATATTACCAGAAACACTAAAATGGAGTACAAAACAAATTCCCAAAAAAACAATATGGAAACACCCAAAAAAATGAAAACCATCAAATATTTATTCAAATACATGAATAAAGCCCCTAACATGGCAGTCACTACAATAATTGAAGACATTCAAAACGAAGGAACAAAAGAAAAGAGCAATAGCTACAACAACAAAGGGGACAAACAAGACAACACGAGCAATTATTCTAATTAGATTAAGTCTTTCAGCTTTATAATTTCAAGTTCATGTTTGTAATAATTCATCAGTTGTTAATTTCTTACAAATCTTAATAAACAAACCTCTACTCCCATTAATTCTACGAAATTTATATATTAAAAACCCCTCTTAGTGCACTTAAACCCACCCCACCTCAAAAGACGGTCATTACTTTTTGAGAAGACGCCACAAATCAAGAAACATAATACAAAAAAATCAAAAACAGTCCCGTGAAGCCACGGGCCGAAAAACTAGTTATTTATCATATACGCATCATCCATTGCCAAAGTCATTACGGTATAGCTAAAAAGTTAAATTTAAGGTCATAAATAAATTGTACAGTTCATATTCCTATTTTCAATATGATGGCTATATTTGTATGCCTCTGTCAATAGATAAACTATATTCATAATTCGAATTATATATATTTTAGGACTGTGCATAAACTTTTTCAAAATTGTAAGAGAATTCCATTTGCGTCGTGAGATTTTTCCTCATTTTCAGACGCATTCAATACAATAAAATAGTCGTTGAATTTCTAAGAACATTACATTAAGGTGGTTGACCTAATAATTTCGGTTTATAGTAATAGTTTTAGTGCAAAGAGATCTACTCCTGCAAATTAATTTCTTCCATTAAGGCATATAATGGTCAGCACAATACACAATATGTAAAAGCACATGACTACACTTATAGAAATAAGTACATCGATCCCAATTTGGATGAATAAAGACTGCCATTCTCACAAAAAAAATTCTGTCGAATATTGGAATGACCTTTTAATACCAAAGCATATCAAAGTCCATGAGATCAAATCTACCCAAATGGTATAACTCACCTAATTAAATTCAGTTTTTTTTTTTTTTTCTAATTAATTTGGATCAATTGACATCTAAAATGTTCAAATCAGATCAAATAACTTCAGATTTAATCATATACCTTTATACCCAGATCATACATAACTAAATAACCAAGACATTTCATGCAAATAACCTCAACCTAAGGTTCACCTAATTAAATATAACTCCTTTTCAATTAATTTAGATCAGTTGACATCTGAAATGCTCAAATAATATTAAATAACTTATTATTTAATCAAATATCTTCATACCATATCATACATAACCTAAATAACCAAGACATAATCAATGCAAATAACAATTCAACCAATTTTACTAATTATTAGTCAAATTATCTATTAAAAATATTCTATCACAATTAAAAAGATATATATAAAATCATTTATAATTAATAAAAATATTTTCCATCTCAAAAATCCATACGCAACACCAACAAAATAATTTAAAAATAATTTTCATCTAAAAAAAGCTAGATATGCACTAAAAAAAAAAAGACAACAAACTCCAACGGAAAAAAGAAAACATTTGTATCAAATAAAATTTGTTATACACCTATAAGATCATGAGTCATGATCAAAAAAATAATTGAGATGCAAGATGGCGTGACCAAAGTTCACATTTTGATTTTTATTTATTCATATTTTACGATTTCTTAGGCGTTATTAACATTTTTGAAACAAAAATAAATTTTTGGATTTTTTTTTTTGAGGTTCTTATCTAATATTTTAGATATTACTTTGAGTTTATAGACTAAAAATATTTTTTTGTGTTTTTAATTAATGCAAATTTGATTTTATTGAAGAATTAATTGAAAATTAGAGAAAATAGTTTAATTGCACTTAGGTAGTGTGTGGGAACATGGATTTGATTCCCAAATCCAAATTTGACTCAAATCGCATGTTTGGGATCTCAAAAGTTTGAGTACTTGGATTTGTATCAAATTCTTAGGAATTTGAATGAAATCATTTTAGTTGTAAATCAAATGACACCAAAAACCCTGTCATTTGCAAATCCAAACTTTATCTCTCCTCTCAAAATTCCCCTTTTCTCTCTCCTCCCCTTCCCCACCCTATTCTGCCGCCAACCACCGCTGCCCATACACGGACCTCCACCAACCACCTCACCGGAGACACCATGACAGGCGTACGGATAAGGCGACCCCACCGACGCCACCCACTGGCCCTTCCATCGCCACCACCGGCCTCCGCGCCATAATTTCTCCCTCGGATTTCTATTTTCTGTACTTCTTAGCCGCCTTCGTTAACGCCATTGACCCTCGAAATGGACCTCCGACCACCGCGCATCTCCACAAGATTCGCCGGCCAGCCATGAGGAGAGAGAAACGAGGGGCGAAATGACAGATGCAAAAGGAGAGAGAAGAGATGAGGGGGAACTGTGCTTGGAGTTGAAGGACGAGGAGAGAGAAATTTGAGGGATTTGGCTGTTTTTTTTTTTTTTTTTTTTTTTTTGTTTTAAATGTTAAATTTGAATTAAAATTGGATGTGCTTTTATTAAAATACAAATTTGGAATCCTAAATGTCTTATGTTTCCAAACATGGAATTTGGATTTCAAATTCTAAATTTCAAAATTTGAGTTTTCCCAAACATGTTATTTGTATCTCAATTCCAAATTCTCAAATGATAAATTTGAAATGATTACAAATTCTCAAATTCTTATTTCCAAACACTATCTTAGACGGGGCCGGGATACGTTAAGCGATATAACTATATAAGCCATATTAAAGTCTAGATCTTAATTCCGCACCTAATCTCCAATCCACAGATTTAGGTGGAGCATAGTCTATCAATAATATCTCGTCATGAGGATTAATAGTGGTCTAATTGTTGAGAAGGTCAATCTGCTTGGGGATTGTTATGGGTTCGAATCTTCATACCCCAACCCGCAGCATTAACTGCTCATTTGTACCAAAAAAAAAAAAAAATCTCGTCATTCCTTCATTTTTTAGTAATATTATTATTCATAAGCATTATCCTTTATTCTTATTTAAACACCTAAATTTATAAAATCGAACAAGATCACAGGGATTAAAAAAAACAAAACAATTATTTGGATAATCAATCATCAAGCTAAGCAGTGGTGTGGCAGAGCATGGGCGAGACGGGCGTGCGCCCAGGGCCCCACTCAAAATTCAAGGCCCCTACTCAAAATGTTGCAAAAAACTGTTTGATTTTTAGAGTCTGAACATATTAAATCCGACATATTGGGGTCCCATTTAAAAAATTTCGCCCAGGGCCCCAAATTTTTTGAAGATTTCCCACACGGCCCTGAAGCTAAGTATAGTACGTGCTTACATAGATAATTTGGATTATGGACGTATAACTCATGATTTTGAATTAAGTAAGAGTCTGTTTGAAAATAAGGATTTGATTATCAAATCCAAATTTGACATAAATCCTACGTTTGAGAACTCGACAATTTGAGAATTTGGATTTGTGTCAAATCCTTTAGAATTTGTATCAAATCCAATATACAGGTGTCATTTTGAAATCCCACCCTCCCCAAACATTTGATTTATATTTGAATTCTACATTCTTAAATGATGAAATTGAATTAGAAATTTTCAAATTCTTGTTTCCAAACGCTACCTAATATTAATCAATCAAACCCAATTTTCGGGTCATTGACTTCAACGATCTTATCTAATTTACGACCACTACACAGCTACACTCTGTTGCCTAATTGGATCGAAAACTGATTCAATTGATGTATTCAGTGGCGAACCTAGCTAGTTGCATGGTGTTGCACATGCAACCCCTGCTAGAATGAGAAAAATTCAGAAATTTTCAGTTATTTATTTTAATACTCAATTAAATTTACTACTGTGTTGACCGAGCCCACAACAAAAGCCCATCAAATGGAAACGCCTAGCTCTTTAAATAGGAAAGGAGCTGCTTCCACATAGGTCATTGGTATAATGAGCTAAACAAATTGTTTTGGTTACCTGAAAGAGAAATGTCCAAGGACTGTAATTATTAATCATTATGTATATCAGAGCTTTGACGAGAGAATAAGATTGGCCTAATGGTTAGAAAATCGCTATGTTTGATAGACCAGACGCACCGCGTAGATTTGTCCATGCATGTCATTTTCTATCTTCTATCAAGTATTAACTCTTGAAATTAAATTGCACATGCTCCTACAGTCTTATTTAGGTTGTCTCAAAAACAAGGAGGAAGAGATCAGAGAGCCTAACTAATCACCATACGCACTCAATATATAGGCAAGACGGCAGCCCGAGGCGCGGTCAGCTTGCCATGGCGTTCTTCGCCACCCTTACTGGTAATTATACACTGTTTGTTGTTTTTTTTTTTTTTTTTTTTTGACAAAGTGGAAATAGCAGAATAAGGAAAAACCTAGGCATCTAAAAAGGATTAAGAGCTGAAAGTCGAGACTCGGCTGTGTCAGCACGCAGTTGCGAGTTGGTGGGCCGGCGTCACCGATTGTCGTGGAACTTTAAAAACACCGCACCAGTGGAACTG
>JBBYHQ010000016.1:4565393-4577768 GCA_038382645.1 Spergularia azorica
AGTCTAGGTTCGTGGGGTACCTATAAAAAATCCCGCTGGCGACTCCGTGTAATTCACACCTCTTTTCGGGAGAGCGGTTCGGCAACCTGCCGGTACGGCATCTCACAGGTTTTTTCTGCCTCTCATTCCTCTATATTCTTTAACACCAAATTATATCTACTGTGAATTATATGGATAGTTTTAACTTACTAACATATAACTTCACCTTATGCCTAAAAATACAAAGTTCGAAATGATGCGAATATATAAAGTTTAGAAAACATACCCCATGATGATTTGAATAAAAAAACGACCTAATTAGACACAAAATTTACCTAATAACACCTGACTTGCATTGATAGAGACCAACCAAATACACAAAAATTAATAAAATGCGACCCTACTAACAAGATTGTAAACTTATAATTTGCTTGAAATATTTACTTCTTATATATGTAATTATTCTAATTTGTTTCATGTTTCCGATTCCCCGACTTATATGTTTCGCAAAAAAAAAAAAAAAAAAAACGAAATATAAATTAGGGTTTTTGGTCGAACCACACCTATTAAAACTCAAATTTTGTCAGACCACACCTATTATAATTTTTTTTTGTCCAACCACACCTAACAAATTTTTTTTCTTTGTTGGATTACACCTTACCAAAAACCCTTATATTTTTCTAAATTCCCCAAGAAAAAAATAAATCTAATCTAATTTTTTTCTCTATTCAACCACCCCCAAACTCACCAGCCTTCACCACCACCCACCTACCACCGTACAACCATAGCGAATACCCCCAAACTCCGCGCCTTCACCACCGCATGGCCGCAAGTCGTGGCGCGAGCCCTTGACGACGGATTTTGGCCAGCGTCGTGGCATCAACAACACCCAATAACCTCTTCTCTTCATTTGCACCCTCCTCAACCATTGAACATTCACCACCATTGGCCTAGCATTGACCACCACCCGCGTTATATCCCTAATATGCGCCGCCGCGCCGACCTCTCTGACTTATTGCTCGAGCGTCTCCGGCAAGTTTTGGCCGTAGATGAGCGATTTGGGGTTTATATGTTGGGTCACGGGAAGCGGGTAAGACGCTGGGGCGGGCCACCATTCATCGGACTGGGCTCGCGCCGCCACCTTCTGCCCAGCGGTGGTGAGGGCGGGGAGGTTGGTGGTAGTTGGTGTGGTTGACGGTGGTGGGTGAGTAAGGTTTGGGGAGGTGTAGTCCAACAAAGGAAAATATTTTATTAGGTGTGGTTGGGCAAAAAAAATTATAATAGGTGTAGTCTGACAAAATTTGAGTTTAAATAGGTGTGGTTGGACCAAAAACCCTATAAATTAATAGCTAAAAAGTATGTTATGTTTTTTTTTTTAAATGGTAAGCTGAACAAAGTAGAAAAAAAATTAGGTGATCCTTCTCTCTAGGAAATCACCTAACTTATCAGCAGAATACAATCAACAAGACTGGGGCAACCTAACCAACAATCTGGGGCACCATCCCGGGAATTAATGACAAGGTGCCCCAAAGAAGTGAGCCAATCAGCTGCACGATTAGCCTCCCTAAAGACGTGAGTGTTGACCACCTTGAGAAATGCTGGAGAAGAACACGAATATCCTTCACAATGAAGTCCACCGACCAGTGAGATTTAGCTCGGCCCAAGACTGCTTGAATAATCGCTTTGTTGTCACCTTCAACCTGGATATCCTTATAACCCAACTTCAGAGCTAGAGCGACACCCGCACGAAGAGCTTGAGTTTCCGCGAGAAGTACTGAGTAGCTACCAAAATTCAGAGCTCTTCCATCCACAAAATCGCCAGACGAGTTTCGTAACAAGAAACCTCCTGCAGCTTTACAGTCACGAACTGACCCGTCAAAGTTGATTTTAATAACGCCATGAGGGGGGGACCACCTCACTGGGATAGAGGAGGGAGCTTCCGCGGCAGGCGACGAAGAAGAAGAAGAATTAAGAGAAAGAGAAATAAGGTCCATCTTGTTTCGCGCCTTCCATTCATTATGATATTGGAAGGCCCGAACAAAACACGCCATTGTGATCATCTGTTGACCTTCAAAAACTATCTTATTGCGAGCTTTCCAAATGCTCCAAAGCAAAAAGATAACTTTAACAAGATTTTTGGTATCATTCCTAGCGATCCAACCCATCTCACCCAACGAGTCTGTGTCCACATCGCTCTTACTATTGGGCATAAGAGAAATAGATGGTCAATGGTTTCAGCATAAGAGTCACACAAGGGGCATATCTCGTCAATGTTCGAAATACGAGAATGGAGAGTAGACCTAGTAGGCAAACCATTTTGGAGCATTTGCCAACAGAAAATTTGAAGTTTAGGGGGTATTGGAAGCTTCTAGATCCAATTGAACTCCCATTTAGGAGAATCCTTGTTAAGGCCATGGCCTAGCCAAGTAGCTGACTTTACTGTGTATTGCCCGTCAATACTATAACCCCACACAACTTCGTCTTCAAGTGGGATAGTAGGTATGGGGATACCTTTGATCACATCAACTATAAAAGAGGGAACCAAAGAGGAAAGAAAATCCAAATTCCACTTGTCTTTAACAATGCAGTCTTCCACTCTAAGGTCTAGATTTCGGACACTATGGCTAGAGATTGTAAGAACTTTTAGGATGCTTCTGTCAAAACACCAATTATCTATCCAGAAAAAAAAAAAAATTACCATTGCCTACTTTCCACCTAATACCTTTTCTAATAAGATCCTTACTCTTGAGAATCTGACGCCAAATCCTAGAATCAGTACTTTTAGGCTGGCAATCAAAGAAATTAGAATTTTTCAAATATTTATTTCTAACAATTTTGGTCTAAAGGTTATCCTTATGCTTGAGGGTTTTCAAGCCCAACTTTCCCAAATATGCATTATTCATCGCAGCAGCCTTCCGAAGACCTAGGTCCCCAATACTTTTCATATTTTTTTCCAGGCAATCATAGGAAGTCCTTCTTTTGCGATATCCGTCTTCCAAAAGAACTGCCTATTTTCTTTGTCCAGTGACTTTAGCACTTTAGAGGGAAGCGTTGCAGTGGACATAGCATAGGAGGGTAAGGCCTCCAAGTTACTCTGTATAAGTACACAACGGCCAGCTTTTGTAAAAAACGAGGATGACCACGAATTGAGCTTCCGATCCGTAGCATTGATTAGGTGTTGAAAATCCTGCTTCATAGGGTGGGGCCCATTAAAGAAAACCCCTAAATAACGGCCAAGGACATTTTTGGATGTCATGTTGAAATACGCAGCTAAAGCAGCTTTTCTATTATTTGGAACATGCTTAGAAAATATGATCGAGTACTTGTTAAAATTTATAAGCTGGCCCGAGAACTGAGAAAAATGATCAAGGATATCATTAAGATTTTTGCAAGCCGTAGGTGTGGCTCTATAGAAGACTCTTGACGGGTGAAATATTTCACTTGTGTTCTGATTGACAATAAGTGAGAGACGGAAGTGACACATCCTTGGATACATTTAATCCAGAGATCACAAAAGCCCACTTCTGCAAGGCATTTCCAAAGAAAGTCCCACTCAACTCTATCATACGGCTTTTCCATGTCAAGCTTCAAAGCAAACCAACCAGTGTTGTCTTTAGAGGAATTGAAAACATTTAGGATTTCTTGTACAATAAGGATATTATCCTGAATGACACGTTCTGGCATGAACGTACCTTGCAAGGGGCTGATAATTTTGCCAAGGATAGGTCTTAGCCTATTGACTAAGATTTTACCAATGATTTTATAGATTGTAGTACATAAACTGATCGGTCTATAATGACCCGGATATTCCAGGTCTTCAGTTTTGGGAATCAGTTGAATAAGGGAATGATTAACCTCCTTTAAGAGACGACCTGATCTAAAAAAATTTTGAACCGCGCATATAACATCATTCTTGATTGTAGCCCAATAACTTTGAAAGAACTTAGGACCAAAACCGGCTGACCCCGGTGCTTTGTACGGGCACATATCTTTGATGGCTAGGAACATCTCATCTTCCGAGATAGGTCCCGTTTGTAAATCGTTGTCTTCTTTGGAAATTTTTTCCGGAAAGCAATCAACTCAGATATTTCGATTGGGAGGCTTCCGACCGGAATCGTGTCATGAATTCAGCACGCATGATAGATCGAATATTGTTCTGGTTAAAATCCCAAGATCCTGTCGCATCTTTAATCCTAAAGATAGCGTTGCGTTTCTTCCGCGCCTTAAATTTCTCATGAAAAAATTTGCTATTACGATCACCCTGTGTTAACCTACGTTTACGATTATACTTACCCCATAGTTTCTTATTAAAGAGGAGGAGACGTTCCGTTTGGATGACTAGCCCCTTAAGGTGATTCTTTATGGAAGGATTAAAGGGTTGCCGTCGAAGGTTATTTTCAACCATATTCAACTTCAGGGCATTCATTTTTAATTGATTACTTATATTTCCATATTTTTGTTTATTCCAATTTTTCAAGGCTATTTTTACCCGCTTAAGTTTTTGGACTAGCCTGTAAAAAGGGGTCCCTTTTACTTGGGTGTTCCTGTAACACCCCCTAATTTCGGCTAATTTAAAAACATTATTTTATTACAAAAATCGCCAAAATTCGATAATATTACAATCGATATACAAAGCTGACAAAATACAAACCAAAGTACACAAATTGCTTATACAAAAATTTCTACAATCTCCCACAGCGGAAGCTAAAACCCATTTCCCAAGTAGGACCCACAAGAAAATCCTCCTACTAACCCGAAATCACAAACAGACAAACCAAAGGACCAACGCCATGACGAGTAGACCGAAGGAAAAACACGTCAGCCGGAAATGCTGAGTAACAGATTCTACCTCGTAAAAACAGTTTGGCATGGTCAATGAAATACGCCCACACATAAAGATCAAATTATACAATTACCAAATTAATTAAAAGTAATTCAATTATTGAAAATTAAGTGAGTCCAACTGCAAATTACATAACCAATTTTAAGATCGCTACCAACCCATAAAAAGAATCGCAAACCATCCAGAGTATAAAAGAATGAGTGAATACAATTGCCGATCTATCCTACCAAACCATACTTAATAATTGCGAACAGGTTGAGTCACCTCAGTGCCAACCGCCCGAGGGCTAGCAAGAAATAAAAAGAGTAATTGCAAACGGGTTGTGTCACCTCAGCGCCAACCGTCCGAAGACTAGGAAGACATATTGCAAACGGGATGTGTCACCTCAGCGCCAACCGTCCGAAGACTAGCAATGAATAGTAATAAAAGCAAACGGGTTGAGTCACCTCAGTGCCAACCGCCCAAAGGCTAGCCATAATACTAGTAATTTGTCCAATGATCGTTGCCATAACCATAATCGGATTCTTAAATTTCTTATAATCAAATCAACCAAGACCCGCAAAGATTGCTTTTGTACTAACCATACCACAACTAGAACCAAAAGTTCTAGGTACAATAAATTATCAAAATTTAACATATGCACGATAATTTCGTCAACTACATATAATTGAGTCAAATTTCCAGTTCATAATAGAATTAGCAAGAAAACGTCCAATGATACACGATAATGTACAGAAAAAGGCACATATACACTCCAAAAACATTCGACTTAGTAAGTTTAAAGTTGATAGACAATGTGTTACCTTAATTAGCGTATACAGCTACCAAAGATCACAACTTTAATCCCGCAATCAAAAATCTCGCGCTCAATCACCCCACTAAAATCGATCCGACGAATCGCTCCTAAATTGTTCCCGAAATAGGCCCATAAAACGAGAAAAGTTTGGAATGTAGAGTGGCAGTTGTAGGTACGTGATGATAATGGTGATGATCAAGGATACGAGTGATGATAATTATGGGGAAGAAGAGGCAGGGGAAGGGGTATTATACGGGGTATATAGGAGAGAGAGTATGAGGGGTTTTTTTCTTTGTTTTTTTTTTTCTTTTATATACATATTCATCCAACTAGTCTAGGATTCGGGTAGGTGTTTATGCTAACATTTAGGCTAGGCCAACATGATACAATCTTAATTTCCGTATTAAAACGACACATATATCCCGATTGAGATGTTCATTACTAAAACAAGGTTATACATAATATTCAAACGTATAATTTTATAAAATTGTCTAAAATTTCGGGGTATTACAGTTCCACTCTTTGCTAACAATTGCTTAGGACTCTTTATCCGTAGCCCACTGATTTTGGAAACAAAAAGGGGCAAAACCATGGGGGGAATTATTCGAAAGAGAATCATTTATGACAGGGGCATGGTCAGACAATGCGAAACTTTCGTATAAGATGGTGGAATTAGGAAAAACAGTTTCTCATTGATGATTAACTATAGCACGATCCAAGCTTTCGTAGACTGTACAGTTTTTGAAGTCTCTCTTCCAAGAGAACGAGGTTCCATTGCAAGTGACGTCAATTCATTGGGTTGCATTAATAAAATTCCTAAATTTTTGAAAACGGGTGTTAGAGGGGACAATTCCCCCAGTTTATCATTAGGAGATAAGAGTTCATTGAAATCCCCAATTAGCATCCAAGGGATGTTTTTACTCGCAAAATCATTCAACAATTGACGTCAAAAGACATACTTATCTCTTTCCTGAGCCGGGCAGTAAATACCATAGATAGACAGAACCTCCCCGTTGCGAAGGTCTTCCACTATTACCTCTAACATGCGGGCATGCTTGTTAACAATAAGAACTTTTATATTTCGCGACGACCAGCAAACCCACAGTCCTCCAGATCTGCCTTGTGGGATAAAAAAGTCAATTCCATCAAAACCAAGATTTTGGCAAATTCTTGATTGATCAGTAACAGTAGTCATTGTTTCCAAGATGAAAATAAATCCTGGACAAATTTTTTTCTCAAGAAAGTTATTTCTGGTAGCGCCTGTTTACGCTTTGCACCATGAATGTTCCATGAGATAATCTTCATCTAAGAGACAGTAAAAGGCAGCTCATTACAATTATTAATCTCATTACAGTAATATATCACAGTAAGAAATACTATGGTATTATTGCATATCAAAGTAATCACTTCGTAGGCGTTGTAAAAAGGTGGAGGCCTTTCCTTTCTCGAAATGGTGCTTATCCACCAAAGATGGGTCTTAATACCCGAGGGGAGGCCAACAATGGCGCATAGGGTTGTAAAAATTACGACTTCCAAATTCATAGCTGGCAATATTCTTAGATGGTAACAAACTACAATTCCACGGATTTTACATACCTGAAAAAAAAAACAATTGGGCAGTAGCAAAGAGGACAACATGAAACAGAAACTTGCCCAACAAAACCTATTGGCATGTCTCCAAAACAGGAGTCTCAGCAGGAAACCAGTAGAAAATACCCTAATCCTAAGATGAAAAAAAAACAAACATTCTAGCCAAGAGAACGGAAAGGGGAACGAGCATTAAATGAGCAGTAGGGAGGGTTAAACAGGGAGACAACATGGGAACAAAAAACCACAGAAGACAGAGTTTAATGTAGCACAAGAGGTGCAATATTTCCAGACGAACAATGTCCTCAAAAGCAGGAAAAAAGAGCAAACCATTAATGTTGATAAATGTACGGCAAACCCTATCGGGTTATAAACAAAGTAACTTGGGCGTAGTGGCTGCCAACCTGGAGAAAAATAAACAGTTTGCAAAGAGAAAGGAGAAATCCAAAGAGGACAGAACCAGGAGAACACAAGCCACATATGCAGTAAAGGTTTGAACGAGTTCACTAAGAGAATGGTAAGACAAGGGAAATGCCATCCAAGAGAACAAACACTACCATACAAGAAGGACAACCCATCATGAAGAGTAGTCCAGCGAAATAATGACAAGTAAACAGAACAGTAAAGGAAGAGAAAGAGACTAAACTGCAACTTCATAATGTACAAGGAACAGTAACAACAATACATTAAAGAAACCCGGTTAATAATGAAACAGAAATTCAGAATAAGCACAGACCCATCCCACCTTAGAAGAAGGAGGAGGGTATTAAAAGAGACACAAATACTACATAAATAAACTTTACCCAAAAGGACCTTGAAAATGGGGTAAAGTTTCGAAATACATAAGATGGAAATAACCCTAGTTAAGGGGATAACTACTACTACGGTTGCTGTGTCAGCCAGATTAAGAGAAAGCAAAAAATTAGGCTCATAATCCATGAGAGAAATAATTTGAGATCAGAGGCAGCTGAGTCCTCCATGTCTTCCATTCTGCGCCTTTTGTGAGAATTAGTCGAGAAATTTGAAGCTGAAAGATCTTCGTTGTACATCATATTACTACCCGAGGTGCCTTCTGCCAACATGCCAGAAGGAGTGGCTTCGGGATGCAGGGGAGTAACCTTATTATCAGCATCAAAAAGAGCATTGATTAGCTTCGCTTCGGAAGCAAAAACTCTTCCCTCTCTACCAGCAATGAAGTCTTCAGTAGTGGTGAGGGATAGGACATTCCTTGAGGAATTGGGGACGGAAGAGGCTGAGATGACATGCATGTCAAGAGCCGGCCCCTTAGGAGAGTTAAGGGGCCTCTAAGAGCCTCCTCGGTCGCATCAGGCTTAGGAAAAGGGTGGATTGAGAAGCGAGGAAGAGGGTACCTTCTAAACCTAGGATTGTTCTTCCCCGGAAAGACTCTAGGGCGCCTCTGAGGTTTCACCTTAATCCAGTTCCCATCAGCAGAAGGAGGATCAGAATCCTCCAAGACAACAGGACCACTGATATATGGTTCATTTGCCCCTTTTCTCGTGTGGTTTATGGTGGTCTCGTCTCCTACTATTGGTGTTTTCAGGTTGTTTTTCCGCTCTTTTAATGTTTATGTTTGGCTTGACTTGTTTTGATGCCATTTTTGCAAATCATATGCATTTCTCCTATTTTTGTATGGAATCGGGTTCTGCGGTCTACTTTGGCTTTTGTAGGTACCCCTACGGAGCATATTGGAGCGGAACCCGAGGCATTGGAAGAGCCAAGGAGCGGAAAAGAGTCTCGGAACGGGACCCGAAGCGCAAGAGACGAGAAAAGGAAGCAAAGAGAGAAGAAGCCGGCTTACACTCGGCGCTCCACTCGTCGAGTGTACCGCCGAGTGCACAAGCAGCAGAGTGGATGCCGCCGAGTGCATGTCCACTCGGCCGAGCGTAATGCTCCACTCGCCGAGTTGAACCCCAATTTTCGCCTTAGATACGTTTTCCCGTTTTGTCTTTTTGTACAACTATTACTCACCTGCCCCTAATTGTGTAGCCACTTTTCATTATTCTAGATATTTTTTTAGGTTAATTCAAAGGGGATCCCAAAAACTCTCTCTCCTATGAGCTTTGGTTTCTCCACCCTTGCAATTTTCTTTCATCTTTTCATCTTTCAATTTGTTCAAGATTTCCACAACAATTCTCAAGTTTCATTATTAATACAATTCAAGTCTTATTTCATTCACCTCATCTCTTGTCACTTTTATTTGGGTAACAATTATTTCTCCCTTTACTTATTGTCATTTATCTTGTTTTAAATATTGTTAATTCTTGTTTATTTGTTAATTAATTAGATTAGTGTTCCAAGTTTGAACATTTTATGGTTAGTATCATGTTTAGGGTTCTATTAATTGTGATTAGTGTTAGTTTAACCCTGTGTGAGTAGTTTCTATAGCTAGGGGTGAGGTTAATGGGTTAAAGTTGTGAACTTTATGTTTAGAGGGGTTGTCTAATGGTTATTACTTGCAAAGCATGCTACTTTATCACCTTGTCTAATGTTTTAACGATTGGTAAACATAGATGACGATCTATTTTACTTATTATTGCGTTTTAATCAACATGGGAGACTTGAGATTGAAATTGGCTAATTAGACTTGGAATTATTGATTAATTGCATGAGAATGAATTAATTAGTAATTAGGCATTGGTTAATTGCTTGAGAGTGGATTGACCCTTCCCCTTGGCCTTGATAATTTGTTAGTGTGCATAATTAGGCTCAATTCAACCCCCTAAACTATAGGCTTCAACTTTATACTCGTGAACCTCTTTAACCCCTAGCGTTCGTCAATTATTGTCTAAACTCGTGTTTTAGTTTAATTAGTTACTAGTTTGTGTGTTTAAATCTTTGATTAGTAGAAAATAGATAATAGTTTTAGACCAAAGTTTTAATTCTTGACTTGATTAGACTAAAATTAGGACTTAATCGATAGGCAACCACCCTCCGTCCTCCTGGATTCGACCCTAGCTATACTAGGATGATTAGACTCGCTTAGACTAGGTTTTAGGCGTGTCAACCACTAAGATTGCTGGCTCCAAGCTTTCTCCAAAGTGGTGGTGGGGTTGTTAGGGCATGCCTTAAAAGGATGATCCGGACTGCCACAGATAGGGCAGACCACATATACACCCTCATAAGAGAGCCAACACTTTTTGGTGCTTCCCTTAAAAGAAACATTGACATAGCTAGGGACAGGGTTAGCCAAGTTAAGATGCACACAAGCCCTAGCATACCTAGCCTTCTCTTCCTTACCACCAGCAGTAATCTCATCTATTTTGGTGACCCCACCCATAGAAGCCAAGACGTTTGTCAGATTTTCAAAAGTCCAAAACTCATTAGGTAAGTGATGGATTTTAACCTACTGGTCAACAGCAACAATGTCATTTTGGAAGGGGTCAAAGAAGGGTTCCCAAGGGTTAAGGACAAGGTTATAGCCCAAGACATTGTAGGGTTTATTCTCCCTCACATTAAGACAGTCCTGAGCAGTTTTGAAACAACTGTATACCACTTATTCCCCAAATTCTTAAAGACAACAGGCCCTTTGACAAAGTGCCAGAGTTTCTCAATTTTTTTAAGACACTCATTGGTGACACTAGAGTCCCCCCAAATCTTAGCTAACAATTGAGTTTTCTGCAAGATTTCCAAATGGTTATCATCCACCTCTAAGACTACAGCAGGGGGCTCTCCACCTGGACTAGGAAGGTCATGGTGGACACTGGGAAGTTGGTTTACAGCATTGGGATGGGAAGTGTCAGGCTTAGGGTAATCTCCCAACATGGTGGAAGGGGAAAATCCATTGAAGGGTAGGAGTTTAGGACGGGGGTCACCTCTATATCGAGGATCATTTCTAGGGTTAGGCTCACTGATTGCATGTTGGGGAGCATTAGAACAACAGGTACTAACACCCATTGTGAGAGCATGGGCATAAGTAGAAGGTTGTGCTAGGGAAATTTTATTGAGAGAATCAGACATGAAGAACTCAGGCAAACAGGGAAGAAAGCTAAAACAAGAGAGGGATGCAGAGAAACAAGAGAGGGGTGGAGGAGGAAAACCACAAATGCAGAAAAATTTATAGGCACAGGAATACAATAGCCAACCACTAAGGGCATAGAAATTGAATTAAATATAAGCACAGAAGTAACAGTGCTCCATGCAGAGGCTGAGAGGGGAAGATAAACAGTTGCGCATGCAGATACAAAACCACAAAGGGGAGCCACGGGGAAAGTGCTTGGAGCCCAAGCCAATTACAGACGAAAAAACATTCACAACATAGCAAAGAGCAGACCAATCAGAGAAAAACCAGTCAAATACGGGAAAGATTACCGAAGACGGAGGCCAAGTGTTAAAAAAGCTAATTGGGAGATCTTGTAAATTGAACTCATCATTATAATCATAGAAAAACTCATGCATAGTAAAGATCAATACAACTAAACCATAAGAAAGGCAAAGGGTTTGAGAAACCCTAGAGTTGCAATCGAAAAGAGGGAAAAGAAGAATTGACATGACCAACAAAAAATTCAAATTGAATTTTTGAAAAGCACATCAACAATTACTAGAAAAATAAACGATTAAAGCTAGATCTAGGAACATACCTGAGAAAATGAAAAGGGGCCAAAAACTTAGGAAGAAGAAAAATTGTAACATAAAAAAAAGGGGATACAAACCGTTTCAAGGAGAAATTCATCAGAAGAGACAAAGAAGAGAATATCTTGGGAGGAGGAAGAGAAGATCTGATTAATTTTAGCTTCAGATCGATGTTAAGCTGAAGAACTTTTGTCGCCTATTTTTCGCCTTCCTTTACACCCTTTTTTTGGTATTATCTTTTTCCGTCTTTCAATTTGTTGAAGCTAAGTCTTTTAAAAACAAAAAAGTACTCCAATGGTGAAAATCCTTGGTAGTATAGCCTGAGATATTGATTTGAATAAAATCTAAACTTATACTCTCTCCATTTCAGTGAGTTCTTTACATATTCCGTTTTCGGCAATTTCAGTCAATTCTTTACGTTTCTATTTCGGTACATAATTAACCATTTGAAATACCATTTATACCCTTATTAGTCCACATAACCTACATACTAATTGGGCCAGTTTAGCTTAATAGTCCACTTAAATTCCTAACCTTTCCCTCCAAATTATTAATCCACAAAAACATTAACTACCCAACC
>JBBYHQ010000016.1:4609304-4650623 GCA_038382645.1 Spergularia azorica
AATCAGCAGGATGAGTACCCTTACTCTTGGTCATGTATTTCCGATTTTGTTGTAATTCTTAACTCTGATAAGATTGGGGACACCCTGGCCAGAAGGGTGACCTAGTCTTATTTTCTTGTACCCCGCTTACCTTTTCAAAAAATAATAAATAAATAATAAGACGGTATCGCATTATTCATTAGCATATTGTTAATATAGCATGCTTTAAAGTATATTTTGTTTTTTACTCATAATTAAGGGTTGTTTGGATAACACTAGAATTCCTATTGGGTGCAAACATATAAGATGTTTGGTTGCTACAAGAGTAGGATGAGAGGTTGCGGACTGGATACGGTGTCAATAAATTATTTTGTAGCGATCTCATATGAGGCTTTGTAAAAAGAAGTTTTTCTTGGTACAGCTATAGAAGCATGTTTTTTTTTCCCTAAAGAAAAGTGAGCACCCCATACCCACACGGCGACAACGCCATTGTACAAGCCAAATCAAAACATTATCAGACTCCTAGTAATTTGAATGGTAGTAAACAGGAGACAATTACAAACTATAATGAAACAGTCTGCTAAATTCAGGACCCGATATAAGGGAGCTCAAAGAAGGATGATTCTAACAAGGCTGAAGGCATTATCGTGGAAAGTTGTCTTCGGAACTTTAATGCTTCCTCAGAAGATCAAGCACTTGAGAGTAAACACGTTCTCTACATTCATCCCTGTTATCAGCATTTAGCTGGTGGAGAGTTACACCTGGATAATTTCTTACCCTTTCAACTGCACAAAGTTTACCAACAAAAAGATTTAAGACAGTTCCGAATTGTATGAAACAACTTCTGATGCATCATATCAGTTTCCCTTAAACCATAAATGTTCAGGAGTGTTAACAAATCTTACCTCCCCGAAATGAGATGTTAAGATCTGTCATAGGTTTAGACTATTACAAAATAAGGTCAAAACAACTTCTGGACATGGTAACAACACCCAGCATATCTAACTTTTGCAGACAAAGCACTTCAGACAAACTTGATGCAGAAATCCGGTCTCTTAAACCACTGATTTTAAAAAATAATCGATACCATCTCCAGAATCAATTA
Organism: Spergularia azorica; assembly: GCA_038382645.1. Lineage (NCBI taxonomy): Eukaryota > Viridiplantae > Streptophyta > Magnoliopsida > Caryophyllales > Caryophyllaceae > Spergularia > Spergularia azorica. The sequence goes on from JBBYHQ010000016.1 coordinate 4,610,389, forward strand.
ATGAAAGCAAATTGAAGTTTATAATGACAACTTTCAGGTTTCCCACACAGGAATCAACATAACCTAAAGCTAGGGAGCATCTTGACAAGCTGACATACTTCTTCAATTCTTAATGGTATAAGAATGTATGTATGTACACAAAATATATAGAGGTGACGAAAACCCATGAGTTATCAATTAGCTTACCTCCAGGAATATCTCTGCCATGTTTAATGACTGGTATAGTAGCCAAAAGTGGAATGTTTGAGTTCAGTAATCTCATAACTGCAGGGAGGAATGACGAACTGTACAGCTCCATCTTACCCACTTCGTCTATGACAAACAAGTCCGTGTCATCATGAACCTGATAAAAAAGAAGTTGATTATGGAAGTTCAAGCATACAAGAGAGGATAAAGAAACTCCAATCGCCCAAATTCTTCCTGTAAACATAAATGGTTCTCCACTACACAACTCTCAGATATATTGAATAAACGTTGGGGTCAGTAACTCCGTATACACCAAGATAGCATAAACTAAGGGACATTTCCACTTTGGTGATAGCAAGTTCTCATAATGTTCATTTCGGTGATGTAACAGCTCACATAACTTACGTTGATCCTTTTTGGTGCCAAAAAGAAACAGAATAACTTTCCCATTCGAATAATAAAGCAACCTGATGATCAACTACCCTCACATTTTGATGAAGTGGAGACTACACTGTTGAAAATTCAACGGCCACATTTAACCTTACCTTGTGGTTCTGGGTGACCAAAAGAGGTTCCAATTATCCAAACTCAAGCTGTAATATAAGAGGTTCTCCATTAAAGGACTATCGGAGATATTCAACACCTGGGATAACATAGTTGTAGCCTTGTAGGGAAATTTCCACCTTGGTGTATTGTATGTCCACTTTGGAGACGGCAAGTTCTCATAATGTCATTTTGGTGATCTCACAGCTCACATAACACAGATTGTTCCTTTTTAGTGCAAGAAAGGAACAGAGTAACTTTCCTATTAGGATAAAACCTAATGATAAAACTATCCTAGGCGGGAACAACCATGATAAAACTCGAGCAAAACTTTCAGACTTTCCGTTGTGAGTGGTTGTGCGTTGATGTCCATCCAAACTGAATCAAGCATATGAAATTCCAGAAAAATCGACTGAAACTGGTTTCGACCATTGGCCTCGGTTAGGGTTTAAGGGAGAGAAACTGGTATAAAGGGGAAACTGGTCTATGACAAGGGAGGCACAGTTTTCGCTGGGACTAGTTCAACATTAGTAGATTGGGACATAAGGATTCTGGGGTTGGCGGCTTGGCGCAATTGAAGACTGTGAAAGGCTGTTAGGATTCAAAACAAAGCTTATAAAAACATGTTCAGAGACCTTAATGATACCATTTCTTAACAGGAAATGAGTCTGTCACTTTAGGGAACCAAAAAGAGACAACTTGGTTAAGTTGGTTACCAAAATAATTTTCGGAAAACTTGAGGTCACCATGGTTGATTTATACTGTAGTACTGAATCTTAGGGCACCGAAGAAGAAATTTTATAATTGTAATCCTTGAAATGACTTAATCATGGAACAATTCACATATTTATGAAAGTGATATGTGAATCTTGAAAATCATAACTTATGCTTCAGCTTTAAATGCCCTATGTTGATACATCTTTTTTTTTTTTTTTTTTTTGAGGGACTATGGTGATACATCTTGAATCCTTGATACTACATCGATGCAGAGATGCTATGAACACATCAGTAAGGCCATACAAGAAGATCTCGAAGGGCCTAATACTCCGTACAACAACAACATCGCACACGAAATACAAGGACGTAGGACCAGGATTCAAGCTTTAAGCTGGAACATTGGATATTGTCTGCTGAACAGCTAGAGTCTCTTGACGAATGAGGACTCTAATTCAGGAAGTCGGGATCCTTTTACTGCCCTTTCAAAAGAAGTCCCATTCCTTGGTAATTCCTCAGAGGCTGATATAGTTAAAGCTAGTGGAGGTATGTTATCACTAAGTTGCCTAAAATCATGTTATTTCCCTTTCAAAAATGTTTGTCAACACCACCCACGCATCTAAAAATCTCTCAAGATGGGGTGTCGCTCAACTACATCTAAACATTCCACTTTCTTAGACTATTAAACCTAGAGATGGTAACATCATTCCCAACCATTAATGAACGAAGAATCATAGAAACTGTCACACTGCCGATATGGTCAGGCTAAAATTATAACAAGAAAATTGCAAAGGATTTGGATAGCATGAAACTAAGCTAGAGAAAAGCTCGAGGGTTTACCTGCAGTTCGGGCAATGCTATACGTTCGAAAGAGGCTACATCCACATGATACCTCCCAACAGTAGGCCATCCTCGAGATAGAGAGCTGTCACAAAGCAGGCATATGTTAGATGGAAAAATATTGGTCAGAGTCCAAGCCAGAGTGCAGGGAAAACAATAGCTCCAACAAGGAATTCGAGAAACTGGAACAATGCTGAATTGAAAGCTAGACATGGGCAAGAAGAACCAGGTTGAATGATATACACCAATAATTAATCCCATTTAGAATCATAGACGCTGCTTCTATCAGTCGATGTGTCTATAATCTGCAAAGTCCCAAACAAAACTCACAAATGCAAACCCTCAAGAAACCTATCATTTATATTCATCCTTAGTTCGGATAGTTCACAGACACTCCAAGGCTATAAGCTAGGTGTGCGCGGGAAGAAACATAAGATTCACCAACATTTACTAAACACCCACAAGCTTCACTTCATTCCATTCAGAATCATAGACTGTTGCAGCAACAACCACCCCAGTGCCTCAAAGGCTCCTGCCATAAAGGGGGGGTGAGAGGGGGTCAGATGTAGACAAGTCTCACCCCTACGCTGAAAACATAAAGAGGCTGCCAACACCATTGCCCCAATGTCTCAAAGGCTCTCACCAAAAGGCGGAGTAAGAGGGGTAAGGATGTACACAAGTCTTACCCATACGTTGATTCGTTGAAAACATAGAGAGGCTGCTTACGAATGCCCATAATGAAAAATTATCGGCATTGCTAACAAGCTTACAAATACCTAGCATTTCCATTTCATGATCCCTAATCTTAGACCCAAGACACCAGACCTATAAAATCAAGTCAGGCAAACCGACCGCAAACCTACTTCCATCCTAAAACCAATCGGCAATTACACGAGAACCCCACTAATCTATAAACAAGTCTCTTCGCCCCGTACTTCAAACATTGTGGGACAATACTCTAACATGCATCATGCCATCATACATACTAGCACAACATACCATAACCTTAAATTCTTAATCCAATACTTCTATTGATGTGGGGCAGTAGTCGAACACGCATCATACAAGCACAAAGAACATAATCCTTAATCCAACAGAAAACATAAGAACAGACATAAATTAAATGCAGGAGATAAAGAGGAATTAGAAATTTGGAACAGAATACCTGGAATTATTAATAGAAGCAAGGGGAGCTCTTTGATCATTTACAGTGATCACCTCAAATCCTACCCTCTGATTTTCTTCCCTAATCTCACCTGATTAAACCAAACCCATCATTAATCACAGTAATTAATAGATACCCATCATAATAAAAAGGCAAGAAAAGTGACAAAGAAGGTAAAATAAGTACTCACGGGTGTTTAAACCTTTGAATCTTCAAGTTGGGGTTTGAAGTTCTGAGATTTTCAAGCACTCTGCTTATCAGGGTTGTCTTCCCAATACCCTGCAAAGCCCAAATTTTAGTTCAATTTCTGAAACATCGTCATCTTGCAAATGCTGCCCTCCGTTCCTTACAATTCTTTGCGTTTGGTTTGCGTAAGTGAGACGAATTCAAATCAAACGTAAAAAATCGTAAAAATAAAGAACTGGGTATTGAAGTAGTTGAAAATAATCAAATAGTTGTGGTATTTGGTTTGCTTACTGGAGAACCTGTCACCAAAATGCATTTTGAAGCCATACCAATATTGTCATGTCCTCTCTCTCTCTCTCTCTCTCTCTCTCTCTCTCTGGTTTTCTCTCAGTCTAACTTCCGAAGCCACAACGGCACAAGCCCACTGGTCCGGCCCAGGTTTTTGAGGGCTCTAGGCCCACTATGAAGGCTCAAAAAAGCCCGAATCTTGGTAGGTCGGGTTTGGACCCACTGGTAGATCAACGAAACGGATACATTTTTGGGTACGTTGAAGCAACTAATTCTATGGTGGGAATATGATGATTCGAGCTTGAAACAACTTCAATGCAGATTAACTTCGTTACTAATTCTAGAGGTGTTGGTTCAATCCAGCTCGTGATAGGTCATTTTGGCTCGTCAATATGACAGTGATGATGGCCCTAATCATGTTTGATTAGGACTTCCCCGTTATGTTGTGACTTGTGACTTGTTACCTCAGTTACATAGTCTTTTATATGGAGTTAGCCTTTTTGTGTCACCCGAGTGGAAGTTCGTTTGCATATGGGACATGGCAAGAAATACGAATGCCCCCAACTATCTTGTTAATCACTACTCCGATCTTGAAGGCCAACACAATAAGACACGAATCATGTTATGATATCACATGCTAATGTATACAGAACGTATGTAGGCTTTCTCTGAGCCCTCTAATTCCTTCAAATTCAAAGTAAGACCAGGCCAATTAAGGCTAGGAGCACACCACCGGGGCAAAACGAGTGCAGCACACCAAAAGGCGAATCGATTGTTCCATGAGTACTTCCATCGCAAGGCCTAATTATGACCTTTCTATGTTATTGCGATTATGAAGTATGAATGTACGAGGCATGGGAAATCGAACGCTGCGTTCGATTGGAAAATACCAAACGCATTAAAGACAAAATAGCAATGACCTTCTATTTTTTCCCCAACAAGTTTCCAGTATCTCATTGTCTTCTCTCTCCTCCTACTTTTCCAGATCTCACTTCCATCACTCCTTTTTCCTTTATAAACGATCATCATCAACCAGCGCAACCATAAATCATCATCATCCACACTGGAGAAAGGGTTTAGAGTTCCATTTTCGGACACTTTAGGATATTTAATCCCCTCTTGGGGTTCACCCCGCCCATACAGGGTGTCTAATGGGTTTGACGGCGAAGCCGTCGGATAATTTGGGCTATGTGTATGGTCTCCTGGGTGGTCGAATCGTAATTTTCCGGCGTCGATTGGTGATTTTGGCTGGTGGTGGGTTGTGTTGACTGGTTGTGGACCGGTGTTGGTATGATGGTGGCTGGTTGGGGCAATACTGGGACTCGAATGGACAAAGATGTCCTTAAAATTGGACATAAAAATGCATTTATGCCCCTGCCTTCGGCACAATTCAATTGAACGCTGCGTTCGATTTCCCGGCCCTCATGAATGTACTACTTTGAGCTAGCTTGTTCGATCGATGCGAGATAAATTGCGACTTGTCATCATTATAATTTAGCCACTTTCATTTGTTGGGGAGAGCCGCCAAGGAGGAGAACCGACCCATGTCTATAAGTCCAGAGATATTACATCCTAAAACCAATTGGCAATAGGAGGAGTAGCTCGCTACCTTATAAACATGTTCCACCACTTCAATTTTTCCGATGTGGGACAACCGCTCACACATAATTTCGATCCCAACACCATTTTCATCCACGTCTTATTACATGCCATGGCATTAAACTAGCGAAATACAAGTTGTTTGCTTCGTACAGCAGGTTTTTAGGGGAAGATAGGCTTTAAGCCATTGAGTTTTCATCTCAAAACCAATTGACGAGGAGAGAATAGTCCACTAGCTTATAAATCATCTCCTCACAGTTCTTTGACCGTTGTGGAAACTTGTTTTGGACAAACACTTGGAAATTGAGTCAACACAACCAATTGCACGTAGAGCCTAGAAGAGTACAACTTGGAGTGAGCCTGGGGCCCTTAGCCATGGCGAAATTGCGACCCCAAAGGCTCAATCAATCAGTCAAGTAAACTGTAAAAGTAACGCTGTAAAACAAGAAGAAATAGTCCTTCTGTTGTGTACACGTGTCTGCTTTAACTCGACGGCGTACGGCTCTCATAATCAATTTTCCATTTTTAGCCGCCAGAAGCTAAAGCTAGCTCCTAGCAGCGGCTCCTATGTCATATGTGCAGTGGTGCACTTATTGCTATTATACTAGTCACCACTACTAGTCTATGTAATCTTTCACTAAGATCTTCGACTTGACCTCATTAGATATTCTTAGATGTAAAACTCTCAAGTCCTACTTGGAGAAACAATTGGATATTTCAAGCTATGAAGCATGGACACCTCTTTCAAGTGACATGTCCGTGTCTAATATGGTGTCGGATATGGACACTAGGAGGACACGAGTAGGACATGTCGGACCGGTGTCCGGTTTATTCTTTTTTAAATCGGACACGAAACCCGGTTTTTTACACACAAGACACCAGTTGGACACCCCTCGGACACCTCTAGGACACAAAAAACAAATATTAAGCAAAAATTTGGGCGAAATAGACATTATTAATCTCGAATTCCTTAGCGTTTCCCTTGACATATTCAATGATCATATGTGTAATATCTTCATTTTGAAATTGTTTAAGTTTGAAAGTTAAAAATTCTTATTATTTTATTAAAATAATAATATTTAATTTATTTTAATATATTTATATTAAAAAATAATAGCGGTGTCGGTGTCCTAAATTTCGAGATTGAGGTGTCCCGGTGTCCGCGTCCTCCCAGTGTCGGTGTCGGTGTCCGTGCTCGTACAACATAGATTACAAGTACTCCTATAAGAGATTATCAATCTGATTAGCATGAACCACTTTGGGAAATGTCATACGCAAGCGTATAACACTATTGTTTGTTAGTCGCATTCGCATATATGTATATCATTGTGAGTTGTGACAATGTTCTTGACCACCATCGTCTAACCTTGTCCGATCCCATCATTTTTTCGAGATGAAAGTACATAGATAGATGTTGAAACATTTGCAATGATGGTTCTTATGTTTTGAGTTTAAAACAACCAAAATGATATGTACATTTTAGTATGTTACTTCATTGTTGAGAGTTCATATTTAATTTTGTGCTGAAAAAAAATGTTTGTAAGATAGAGAAATAAATTTGGATAGATTAGTTTAAGATCGAACTAAGATTGTTGATTAATCCAGTTTTAAGTTGGTTCATAATATTAAGTTTCGTAATAGTGAGTTAGCATGTTAAGAATCAATTTTCGACTCTTCCATTGCTAATGCTTTTGGACCCAACGTTGACCTCCACCATTATCAACACCATTTTCCTTCTACTCCAATCTCCAGTCTATAGTATTTGTAATATGCATATACACAACATAGTATCATGCCATTAGTTTGGATATATCTGTCGGCCAAATGACCAAATTGGTATATAAAAATGCACCCAATTACCAGATTGGTATATAAAATGTTACAAAGGACATATTGGTATAAAAAGATGCAAATATAGTCAAATAAGCCTAACTTTTTGTCGGTGTTGAAAAACCGACAAAATAATTGCATTTATTTTTTCAAATAAATGAAAAATAATTTTTGTACTATTTTACAAAAATAATCTTATGCCATGAAAAATATTTTCAAAATTAGTAAATAATTATTTTGCTTATTTTTGAAAATGAAAATTAATTTTTTTTTTGTCAATTTTCCAACTTTGTGGAAAAAATTGGCCTATTTGACTCATGTTGCTTATCTATATACCAATATGTCTTTTGAATATTTTTTTATACCAATTTGGTCATTTGGCCTATTTGTCCCATTTGTCACACTAAATAGAACGGAAAATCCACACTGGTCATACCATACGTCCGACATACATACGCCACATCCCAGCATACCTCCTCAAGCTTAATTAAAAGATTACTCCCATCAAAACAATACTCCGGCCAATGAAAACCCATGCAATTATCTAAACATAGGAACTACTACTACATACTAGTAAAACTATTGACTAAAATGTACAAACCTGAGTAATTAACACTATTTAATGATGTTTACTCCAATACAAGCCAAACATAAATGAAGACAAAGGTTTCACACTCTACAATACTAATCACTCTATTCACTCACGCTCTCTACTTTACATCATTACTCAATCCAAAATCTTTCAATAATAATCCAAAATTATACTCCTACTACTCCAATTTTCACCCAAATCAAACACCCTCTCTTTATTAATTAAAATCTTTTTCTACACTCCACTGACACATTTGACACTTTTGTCCTCATTCTATCTCCTATAAAACCACCCCCCACCACTTCCACATCCAAAGTACCTGCCAAACCAAACTCACACAAATTAAACCTCTCCTCCAACAACACTCCACCCCCACTCTCAGGCCCCCCACTCCCTCAACATTCCCTTTTCTTTTCAATTTAAATTAAAAATAAAATATAAAAACAAAAAAAACAATGGATAGAGGAGTGGCAATTGGTGGGCCATGGAGACCCGACCCGGTAATGAAACCGGAGTTAATATTCAAACCACCGGAGACACCGAAAGAGCCCATGGAGTTCCTGTCTAGGTCTTGGAGTGTTTCCGCTCTTGAGATTTCCAAGGCATTGACTCCTTCTTCTAATTACAAAGCCTCGCTTTCTAAGGCGTTGATTGGCGGCGGTGGTGGTGAGGGTGCTATATTGGAGGATATTGCGGCGGAGGATGCGGCGGCGATGGGTGGTACTGTTGGTGTTAGTGGGTATCCGTTCTCTTTTGCGTCGTCTGAGACTTCTCAACTTATCATGGACCGTATCATGGCTCAGTCTGTAAGTTTCATTCTTTTTTTAATAAATAAATAATAATGTTTTTTTAATTTTAAGGAATATTGTTTTTAAGGTTTCTCATGTTTTTTTGTTGGTCATTTTATTCTATCTGAAAATCGATGGTTCTTTTTTTGGAATCTTGTGTCAATTTTAATTTTTTTGTTCAAGTATTTGGAAAACAACGGATATAAACTGCCAATTTTGTGTGTTTTTTATCTGTTTTAATTTTGTGAATTTGTAATTTTGTTTGATTTTGCGAAATTGTTGTAAATATTTTTTTTGTAATTTAACTTGTCATGTTTCTACATTTTTTAAGACTTTGTGTTAGTGTATCGAATTGACAATTTCACGTGACGGTTTATGTTAGTGGATTCTAAATTAATTGTATGATTAAGGTTTAAGTTGTTGTATTCATTGTGTATTGGTTCTTACTTTGACAAAAATTGACAAGTTGATTTATCAGTACTAATTACTGTACTAATTACTAAGTAGAAGTGACAACTGTGCCTCATTCATTTGGATTAAGACTGTGGCCCGCAAAGTCGAGCTACTAGTTGATTCGAGATGAGTCTGATTCAACAGGATCTTTCGTAAACTGACAAATAAAGTCTCACAATCTGTAGTTCCTAGAAAGGGAATATTTGAGTTTCGAAGCCCACAAAATCCGGCAAATATTTAAGCACTAGTGTTTATATCCTCATCATGTTTTCTTCTACAATCTCAATTTGATTTATCGTTTTCATGTTATTTCGATGAATTGTTTACGTTTCTCAAATTACACGATTACATTTTGAATAGAAAGATAAACAATTTGCCAAGTCGGGGTGAGTGAACAAGTAAAAAGTGGTAGTAAAATAAGAATATTTGGTTGATTTATTTGATTTTCGAGTGATGTAATGGTGAATAAAACAGTAGTGGTACTATGGTAGTGGAGTTACGCCGAAGTTGTAATGAAATAATATTAACATGGATTTTTTTATGTGTGTGAAATGGTGTAACAGCAAGAAGTATCACCCCGCACTTCTGGTCGGCTTTCTCATAGTAGTGGCCCACTTAATGGCTCCTTGACTGATAGTCCCCCGGTCTCTCCTTCCGAAATCGATGATCTTAAGGTGCGTCCGTCCTTTTCCCGCTCCGTCTTATCGTACTATTTATGTACATACAATCCATATATATCAATAATATCATTACACTAGATATTCTTTAGTACTTGTCATGTCACTCATTGTGAGTCCAGAGTCCAGTGTGTACAAACCACTATATAGCGAGTCGTGTTGGAACATCAATCTAGACCAACTTTTAAGTCGGTTTGAGTTAAGTTTGGATCATTTTCCGAGTTTGTGATTATAGACTCCTCTAATTAACTCGATGGACCCGAGAACGCGCGTGTATATTACATCATTGTTTATCGAAATTTAGTGGGTTTTTATGTCTTAGAAATGTGTATCGGAGCAAAGTCAGGACACAGAAGTGAATTGTCTGATGGTCTCTCGGGTGACAAACACGAAAACTGACAGAACAAACCACAGGACGATTCTTTGTGATACTGGGTCTTTCTCTCTCCAACTCCCAAATCCGTTGTGTTTTTAAATTAATTAATTAAATTTATTTTTATTTTTGTTTGAAACTTTAGCAGAGAAAAGTGGAAAGGAGTGCGTTTTGCACTCTCACCCAAGTAAACCCAATGATTTTTTGCTTTCAGCATCCCATAAACTGTCAATTTTCGTGCATTTTCCCACAGTTTTCCATTTCAATGTAATTTCGGCATCTCCCATTTCCATAAGTTTCACTTGAATGGCAAAAGATTTCAGTACTATGGGAAACTTGTGAAAATGGGCATTTAAGTGTTCATTGTTGAGGAAATTTCTACAATTTATTGCTTGAAAGTTGTCCTAATAAATCGGCTCGAAATAAAAGCTATAGTACAATGATAGTCTTGATGAAAAATAGCCCATCAAACGATTCCTTTTCGAGATAAAAATGCCATGTGTTTTATATGTGCAACGGGAATGTATTGTACTATTGTGCATAACGATTGTTTTGATTGAAATATCAATTGTAACAATGAATATGTTACGTTTTGATTGAAAGAATTTTGTGTCCTCACTAGAGTACTAGACTATTACTTGTTACTACTACTTATCGCCTCGAGAGTAGTGTTTACTGAGAGGACAACCAACTTGACATCCATTTATGACAAACGAAAGAGTTGGGTTTTGATTGATGTTAACACATCTCTGATTCTCAGGAATTCAGTATGTACCTTGTTAAAGTAGTGACCTACTCTATTTCTTTTGAGTTCAGTCAGTTTTGCATTTATAGGCATGTATTAATTACTGCCATGTAGTGCAGAGTTTACCATACTATCAAAATAATGTCATGAATGGAGTTAATGACCCATGATTGATCATTTCTTTTGGCTGAAATGCAGTGTCGCTTAAACAATCTGTCAAACGGCCAATACAGATCAAACAACCACAATGGTATGGGTGCTAATGCGGGCGCAGGCTTCGGGGTTGTGCCTGCTGCAAGTGGAAAGACTGTGGGGAGGTGGCTTAAGGACAGAAAGGAGAAGAAGAAGGAAGACACAAGGACCCACAATGCGCAGGTGCATGCCGCTGTGTCTGTGGCAGGGGTTGCTGCTGCAATCGCTGCCATTGCTGCTGCAACTTCTGCCTCGTCTGGATCCAGGAAGGACCAAGAGGCGGCTAGGACTGATATGGCGGTTGCCTCTGCTGCTACCCTTGTGGCTGCTCAATGTGTTGAAGCAGCAGAAACTATGGGTGCAGAGCGGGAACATTTAGCCTCCGTTGTTAGTTCTGCTGTCAATGTCCGCTCAGCTGGTGATATCATGACTTTGACAGCAGCTGCTGCGACAGGTATCTTTGTTCAACCATCAATTAACTTATCCCTTGAATTTGGACGTCTGTGACATTTACCATGTAGGCCAATTGTAGATTTGTGTCAGGCAATGTTTTGTTGAGATGAAGAAATAAGTTCAATGACATTTCCAGTCAAAAATCATTCTCATCCCGGAATTCCATTGTTTATATTTTGCAGCACTACGTGGTGCAGCGACACTAAAAGCACGAGCTCTGAAGGATGTCTGGAATATAGCAGCTGTGCTTCCAGCTGAAAGAGTAATGCCTGGAAATAACGGCAGTAATGCATCAAGTCGCAGTCACAGCGGTGAGATTGTTATAGACGAGAATTTCCTTGGGATCTGCAGTAGGGAGTTGCTTGCTAGAGGCTGTGAGCTTCTTAAGCGCACCAGAAACGGTATGTGCTTCTTGTGGTGCTATTATTTGCAATCTTTCGATATTCTCTTCCATGTTAAACTAATCCTGTACTGTTACCTGTTGCAGGTGATCTTCACTGGAAAATTGTTTCTGTTTACATCAACAGAATGAACCAGGTAAGCTGTTTAAGCTGTTCTTAGCATGACATCAAATCCCGGTTTTAGAAATCACAGTCGATGAAACTCATAGACCTCGATATATCAGTAACGTCTTAGTGTCACAGCCGATATTTAAAACCATAGTTCTCAGTAGTAGTCAGTACTATCAGTGGAATAGTTCAAAACTGATGCGTGATAACTTGGTTCCTGAAAAAGTAGGCTCATAGTGATTACTTAATGATTTCGAGTTCGATCAGATTATAGGCAGCTTGAGGAATATCTTTCTTTCGTACCCACAAAAGCTTTCAAAGTTTAAAGTGAAAGCAAACCTGAGTGGATCAAAGTTAGTCAGTCATCATTGTGATCTTCATTCTTCCTTTTTTTTTTTTTTAACTGCCTTCTTTTTTTGTTGTTGTTCATTGCAATTTGCAGGTTATATTAAAGATGAAGAGTAGGCACGTTGCTGGGACCATCACCAAGAAGAAAAAGAGTAAGTATTTGCTTTGCTTTAATCTCCTTTCATAGGGATTTGAGAAAGCGGAATTCTTGATGATGTTCTGAAGATTAAAAGGCAACATCTTTATATTTAATCTGCGCTCGTTGATTATAATTTATATCTTCGTGGTTTGGTGATTTTGTTATGTGTAGATGTGGTGATTGATGTCATCAAAGACATGCCGGCATGGCCAGGGCGTCACTTGCTCGAGGGTGGCGACTGTAGGAAATACTTCGGACTAAAGACCATCTTGCGTGGCGTTGTGGAGTTTGAGTGTCGTAACCAAAGAGAGTACGAAGTTTGGATCGAGGGAGTGTCAAGGCTTCTAGCTCTATCCGCAGAAAGGAGCCACAAAACTCGGATCTAGATTACGTGTTTTAGGTGCATTGTCGTGACGAATGTGAGTTATGGACCTTATGGTGGTTGTATGAATGTTTTTGCAGGGGGATTGGGTATAATCAAGATTAGACTATAGGTTATTGGCAGTAGTGTAGTAGTAGTCGACTAGTCGTTGGTACAACTAACAAAATGTTTTGAAGCTTGGTGGGGGTTTCTTTCTTCGTTTTTTTAATGTGTTTCTATCCAATGTAAAAAGCGGTAATTAAAGAAGAAAAAGTTGCAAAAATGGGCTTGTCTTGATCTTGTTTCTAGTCTTTTTACTGCGCATTTTTGCCAAGGGAACTCAAATTTGTATGTTGGTTTGAAGGAAAAGTGGTTAGAATAAGATCTGAAGGATCGATAGTAGGAGAAAACCACATGTGAAGCAGGATAAAAAGATGGTGGTAAGTTGTAGAGGAAGGAAAAGGAGGATCTTGGAGTAGAGGCAGTCAAAAAAGAGAAAAGTGAAAGATGATGATTTTGGAGTAAAGATCAGACAAAAACCAAAACAGATTCCCTTCAGCTTTATTTTATGCGGCTGTGGGGGTGCATTCGTTTTATGTTTAGTTAGGGAAGTGATAATTCCACGCACTCACACTATACGCGCTACTCACAAAGTCACGGTGGGATGAATCACTTGAATCTACTTTTTTTCGTTTCTTGTCAATGGAGGGCTTCTTTTAGATCGACATTCACAACACCGTTGAGGTCGACGTCTAGGGTCGCTTTTGACGGCAACTATGATTGTGGCGCCTTGGGGAATTTGATGACGGTGGTTCTGGTCGGTCGAACTACCTCTCCTTTTCCCTCGACACTCAACTAGCACGATCACCGAGCATTGCCACCCATGCATCAGTCATCAGCCCACCACGACCATCTTTTTCTGCAAGAACATTTCATCGGAGGAGAACTAATTGATAACACAGGTGATAGAACAACGGTATCTTGTTCTTGTTGGAAAAGAGAAAAAAAAAAAAAAAAAAAAAAAAAAAAAAAAGGCATTAGGTAGATGCAATGTGGTGAGGGTGTACTAGAGAAGCATGATTTAACTATGGTTAACTTGTCTTAGAATTAAGACTACTTTGCTATTAACAAAGATTTAGGATTACAAACTTGGATATTGTCATTACTTAAGGAATGAACTTGGCCTTACAAACATAAAGCGTGACACTCAAGGTATCAAACTGCCCTATCTATTGTTGCAATTCCTGTTCCACAAGAAAGAACCAAACACATAGAAAATCGGTTGTCATTTCATTAGAGACAATGTCTCTCAAGGAACTATCATGCCTCTTATGTTCCCTCTAGACATAAACTTGCTCGCATAGTGACCAAAACTCTCACTGTATCTCAACACAAGGACCTAGTAATTAGCAAAATGGGTGTTTTCAGGAATCCCCTCATTCTCATATTGAGGGGGAAATGTAGAAAGTATAGTGAAGTTGACTTTATCTAATGATTGGAATGTTGTTACAAACTTACGATAGATAAGAGGTTACAAGTTCAAATTTTAGTAAAGGTGTAAGAATTACTGTTATTGAAAAAGTATTGTTACACCATGTAATGTAAGAAGATGGACTTTTGGTTTCCTTTGTGTCGTAAAGGGCGGGATGTATGATTGTATGAACTCCTTCAATTTAGTTAGACTATCTTGACTATCCTAGTACGATATGTAGGAGGCTGGGTGTAGCTCCCAAGGTTTACCATATAGGTCATGAAGGTAATTAGACCACTAGAAGTTGTATAAGTTTATCCTCATAACAATGTTAAGAAAAAAAAATGAAGTATTTATACAACAGACACTCTTTTCACAACTAGATCTAGGGTCATACACTCTGACACTCATACCTTGTGAAAGTCGGCCCATTTTTAAATAGAATGGGTAAAAGCCATTGAAATGGATAAGATATTGGGCTGGACTAGGCAAGCCATATTATAGTTTCCTCAGAGGAGATGGTCTCTACAGAAAATTAGCCCAATACATAATCACACATGCATATGTGATCATGTCCATAGATGTAGTACAGAAGTAGCACTTGCGAGTTGCGACTTGTCATTTGTCAATCTACAAGACAGTGAAGAGAAGAGTGGTTCAAAATGTTTGAGTGAAGATGAAGTCTCACATAGTAATATCTTATACGGACTACTCCATATACTTTCAAGGGACATTTAGGCTATGTGCGATTGGACTGCATTTTTCTGATCTGATTTGATTTGTTTTGAATTGAACTGATCTGATTTGATTTGATCTGAACTGAATTTATTGATAAATTAACTGCATTTAGACGAATTAATAACTAAAAGTAGACTAGATTCATTGATTGTTATTTGGATAATTCTGATCTGATTTGATTTGATTTGAATGAAACTGATCTGATTTGATTTAATTTGAATAAATTTGATCTGATTTGAAAACACTGTCTAATAAGTTGAATCGCACAGGGCCTTACCTGCTCATCGCCTCTAAAATGTCGTCGAAATCGGGTCTAAGAGCAATGACGAGTGGTATTATTTTTGGTTTAATTTGCTCGTAGAAAGACATACTCCATTTCAAGTAGAGAGGTGAAACTATAAAAGTTCCAAAAAATCAAACAATATGTGTTCTGCAACATATAGAGAAATTACAGTATAACCTTATAACCTGAATGCATCAATATCCTGACAAATACTGAGCAGTAAACAACAATCTAGAAATTTTCTGTTAGTGTCGATTTAATCCCACGAATAGAGCTAGATGATTTTTACAGTTTACTCCATCCTCACTTCCTCAGTAGTACGAATTAATGCATGACTAGACAAAACACAATCCTAAGTACTAACAGAGTAATAGTCCACATAAAAATGTCCTTTACTCAAAACTCTTTGATCCGTGTCTTATTCCATTGAAGTACATATTAAAGGGATCTCGATCCCTTGGAGTTGAAAAATAACTGTACGTGGTAGAGTTTACTATAAATGAAAAATATAAATGAAAATGTAATTTTAAAAATAAGGAATAAATCCACATGATAGGATTAATTTTCCATTTTGAGTAAACTCTACAATGTAGAGATATTTTTCAACTCAGGGGATCTCAATCCATATTAAAGTGTCCTCAAAGCAAGGTTTCAGAAATCCTCCACATTGTTCTTCTTAAGAACACATAAAATCCGAACCGCAGTGAATATAACCATATACGAGAGACCCCATAATTTTTCTATTCAGACTGTACTTTATGACCTGAGAGGCTGAGACACTGAGACGATCTCATCTGTAACTTTAAAAAAATTAGGTATGAAATCGTCTCACCGCAAATTATTGCCAAACTATCTCATATGCATTCCGATAAAATCGGACGAATAATGAAGGTAGCTCATCACAAGTCACAAGAGACGCAACGTGAGAGAACGTTTCACATGATGAAAATCAACATTGATAGAAAACACTAGTAATAACAACACAACACAGTACACTATTTCACATACAAACAGCAGCCCTCTCATTGATTGCACTGCTGATTTTGTTTCATCATCAAATTTCGCGTCCACAGTTTCAACATTAATTGCAATTACCTGACATACCCTTCTTTCAACTCTCCCTCCTCTACAAATTTAATAATAATATTATTACACTATTATCATTTCTTGGTTACAAACTTAGCAATAATTAATAATAAATAAATACTAAAAATACTATTACTATACTAGTCTACTTAGCTACATACTGGTAGTATCTTCATATCATACGATATGATATTATGATATGACATGTAGAGTACTGAATACGCATTTCCTAGCTAAGCTAGCTACGGCATGTACAATCTGTTACCACACTTGCATCGCCAAGCTTCCGGATAATACTCCAATGGCATGCTTACACCTGGCTGAATCGGCACGTGGACCGCCTTACACGGTGTACACCGCCCGCATTTCCATCTACACGTCGGAGGTGACGACCCCGGCCCTATCAAACGCCGCCTCGCCAAGCCGGGCTCCTCGAAGTACATGAGCCCGGCTTGGCGAATCGGGGCCGCCTTGTTAATAATCACTAGTAATGTGATCAATGTTATTAACAAGGCGGCCGAGAACCGGGGGCGGTTCCGGCCCATTGGTGGGATAAGAAAGTGATCGACTACTTCTATCGAATACGTCTAATATTAATGAGTGCGGAAATTGAGTTGATGAGAGATTGTTTGTGATGAGTAAGAAGTGGGTTTTTTTTGTTGGGAGAAATGAGGGAAGGTAATGTATGTTATGAAATGTAAAGTGTGGGAATTATTGAGATTTGGATTGAGAGTCCAAGTCAAAGACTAAGACAGAAGCTTTATGAGTGAGAGGACCTCCCTGACTCTTCACTCTTTGATGTTTTTTCTTTGTAAATATTTGGACAAAGAAAAGGGAAGAGAGTGTGCATGGGACCCACTGTTGATTGTGCTGAATCCTGAATGTGAAAATTTTGGGAGAATGGTGAACAGATGATTTTACTACTACTATTCTCTTGCTGTTGCACATGTGTTGCTTTATAGGGGCACTGGATTTGACAAGTAGGGTGTGCTCGAAATCTTACGGTCTTTTAAATTGTTTTAACGTTTTGGTTTAGAAATAATGTGAGAAATTCAGATGAATTCTCAGTGTATTTGAAGGGTTTGATACTTCATGGTCTGGATTACGTCGAAAAGGAGTGCATAGGGATCGTGTCTATAAACATTTTACTATGAAATTGTTTCAATTCAACTGACACATGTCTTTCAATTTTAATATAGAGTAAACAACATCACTCGTATTTTTCAGAGAAATGAGAGAAGACTTGTCATTCACATTAAAACAATTTTAGAAAGTAATATGTCCCTCATTCCCTCCTCTTTAAAAGTCTATTGAGTAAAATTCTCTATGTCCAATATTTCAACGACTACAACCGTACAATAATTAGAGTTTAAACTATTGAATCAACCCAATTGGAATGAAGCCATTAGTCATGTCACCAGATTAAAAGAATATGAATATGAACAAACAAGAAACAACTATGTGAATTAAAGCGATCAAATAGTAGTAAGTCTAAAGCCTAAGCTGCTTAGTGCATGCACGATAGGTCTATTGAAAAAAACGACCTACTTCAATTATAAGTCGTAAGAACAACATAAATGGTAAGTGCCAAATTATTAGTCATTAGTCACCCTAAAAAAAAAAATATTAGTCATTAGTCACCAGTCACCACCACGCTTGCATTAGTCAACAAGTCATATTCAAAACACTATTATAACCGTATAATAATTCTACATTAAAATTATTCATTTAATTCATACAAATCGAGATTACTATTACAAAACTGCAAGTATTCTCAATTTCCCACCAATAATACCATTTATGGTAGAGTTGGGGATCACAAATTCACAAAGCATTGGAATCGTCTAATAAGTCTACATTAAAACTACTCATTTAACTCACTCAGACCGAGCTTACTCATGCCACTCTATTACAAAAACGTGAGTGTTATAGTTAGAAAAGACAATCGGCTCTTAACACTATTCCATTATTTTAACTTCGTTCTGATAATTAGAACAGTCCAATAATGACGCGCGATTTAGGCCAATTATACTAGATAGATCTTACTTTTGTCACACTATTACAAAACATGGAATATGAATATGAACAAACAAGAAACAACACACAAATGAGGCGACCAAATAGTAAGGCTAAAGCCTATAGAGCTCGATGAACAATATCATAGACCTATTTTCGTAAAAAAACATCAAATCCAATGAGTTGTCCTGCACAAATTTCCTCCTTAACTTGCCACAAACAAAGGAAAAATCTCCAATTATTTGCACCGTTTAGCCTGGAGAAAATGGTAAAAAAACACCAAAAAGTAAAAAAAAAAAGTGTTAAAAGAGGAAAGTGGCTAAAGTGGTAATATTACCCAAAAGAGAAGGGCAGGTGAGGCAAAAGAGAGCAGAGAGTGGAGAAAAAGGGGGTTGTCAGAGTGACAGCAAAGCACCCGTGTGGTAACGTACGACGTGTGTGGAGTATGGATGTGTCGTACTGAAGGGGCCAACGACAACAACCAACGTATATAGTACTACTAGTACTATGCACACTTACACACTTAAAAGAATAACTTTTGTGTTTGATGTTTTCTTGAATTGGGGCATCATTAATTTGTTATTAGTAGTTGTGTGAGTTGTTAATTTTGTT
This sequence comes from Spergularia azorica, assembly GCA_038382645.1. Lineage (NCBI taxonomy): Eukaryota > Viridiplantae > Streptophyta > Magnoliopsida > Caryophyllales > Caryophyllaceae > Spergularia > Spergularia azorica. Next base: position 4,629,576 of record JBBYHQ010000016.1, read on the forward strand.
TGTGCTGATTCTCATGTTGTGATTTTTGTGTGTGTTTTGCATTGTTTTTTGGGGTCACTTTTGTTATTCTAATCATAGCTTTTACAAGATCATAACGCGTGGTATGCTTTTAGAGCAACATCGTTTGGGTGTTCACTGTTGAAGTAGGGGTGTGCAAAATCGGGTTGTTTGATCGAGGAGGATTATTAGTCGGGTTGTTTAATTAGCTTTGTTCTCATGTCTTGCTCCTTCATTTGGTAAGAGTGGATGTGTTAGTAGCTTGGGGTGTTTCTTGCAGGTGGTAATGTTGGTTGGTAACCGTTAGCTGTTTGAATATTAGATTTTTGGTGACATGTTAGCAATTATATATTGTGGTTAGTTGTTTTAGCTAGGAGTGTGCAAAACCGTGTTTGTTTGATCAAGTACGATTATTTGCTTGCTAATCAGCGGTTTTTCTCATTTGTAGTTTAGGTATCTCTGTTGAGTGGCAGATTTGTACTCCGTATATAGTTGTCAAACTAAGCTATAATTTATGGAGCACCATATTCGACAAACTTTTTTCAAGGAAAATTTGTCGGTTAACGCCTTTGAGTTTTCGGACCTTTAATGTTGGCTATGCGAATAACACATTTTAATACACATTTTTTTTTTAGCTAATCACACCTAAATGACAATTTCCGGTCAATCATCCTTGACTATATTCGGCGTTGACCTCACTTGATGATTGACCGGAATTTGCCATTTTGGTGTCATATGTCATAAATTTGTGTTTCAAAAGGTGTCATTTGGTATAAATCACTATCTAGTAACATCGAAAATTAAATGGTAAACAAATAACAGAGTGAAGTTTAGATTACGAGATGACATTCATGAGAATTACCCATTTTCTGAATTATTATTAGTAGAACTTCGCCTAGAAATTGAGTTTCCGATTTCCCGTGTTATTGTTTAAACAACCACTAAATCGGAATAAAAAATACACGTACGGAGCCAGGCAGGCACAATCACATTTAAGGAAAAGTTTAAGAAGGCAGTCCAACGATAATATAGAAGAAAAAATTCTAAGTACTCGTATCCTTTTTGCAACAACAATAGTCGCCTTTACGATCACCCCCATTTAAACACTCTCCGACTAAATCCGCACTTATGCCTTTGCACCACCTATTGCAACTCCAAAGCTGTGAACACAGAATTCCATCGCAAGTGTACTGTCCTTCAGCTAAATCTAACCCGTGGCCGCGAAAAAACAAGTTAACATAATAATGTCAGTATGTATATATATATCGAGTTATCAACTATCGTCGAGTATGTAATGAGCATTATAATTAATTAACACGAAATAAAGTGACATTATTACCTGAAGTGAGGAATAAAGCAGCAATTAGAAACATTATGGATAATTGCTTATAAGTTAGGGCCATTTTTGTTTGTGTATAATTTGCGTGATATACGTATGTTTATATTGTGAAGTGTTTAGAGGTGAGGTCAATGTTGATAGCCAGCCTAATAATTTAATTTGTGTCCTAATATTTTGATTTATATACTGTGATATCTGAGTAATTATTGAAGAATCATTGGGTGATACTTTAGGTTTATTGTACTCCATCAATTTTATTAGGTTATTTGTATACATTATTATGCATTTAAGTTTTGATATTGTATATGATGCATGTTGAGCAGTTCTATGTTACACGACGTGCACCGAAACGCACCGTAATAAATTAATTTTAAATTAATTTTTATTTTTATGAAAATAAGTAATTAGAATTTAGTAATATTGAAATTAATTTCTCTCTCCTCCCTCTCCCCATCTTCCCCTCTCGCCGGCAACAACTATCGGTTAACATCCCGCGATTCCCGCCGGCGACCATAGCACGAGACGAAATCCGGCCATCTGCCACCCCTAAATGTTCACCTTGTCGGCTCCGATGAGGCGATCGGTTTTCCGTCAAGCTAATATTCCACCCACAAACGTCGTCCCTCCTCTCTGTCCCCTCCTCCGCGTAGTCCATGATGAATTATGGAAAGAAAACGGACGGCGACTATGGATGAGAAGAAAATCAATTATGCGATTATGGACGGAAAACGGTTTCTTCAATCTCTGGTTTATCGTTGAAATTTTTTTATTCATTTTCCTTTGCTGCGTATATACTGTATATAAACAATACTCTTTAAATTTCATAATATGATGTCGTGGCCTGGTGGTAAATGTATATTAGTTTTCCTCCAGTGTCATGGGCTCGACTCTCGGAAAGCGCAGTTTTCTTTTTTCTTTTTAATTTTTTTTTCCTCTTTTTATTTTGGGCTTCGTTGGAAGTCTATTATGGGCTTCTTTGTTCGAATTCAATTTTTTTGTTTTTTCGCGGAATTCTAAAAACTCGATGTACTGTATTCAAAGTAAAACGAAAAAAATTGAATGTTATTCAAAAAATTTTGAAGTTTCATTTTCATTTTCCTTATAATATGAGCTTAAATTTTGAATGTTAATCCCGAGGATCCGAAACATTTTAGGGATCGTTTTTTATATTTAAGTTATCGTTATTTTTAAGTTTCGTTTTAAAAACCAGAAAAAGTTATCAGTTACTCCATTTGGGTTTTCATTTTCTGTATGGCAATTACATTAATTTTGTAATTTATTTAACTAAACGTCATGATGGAAAAAAACAACACAATAAACTACTCTGATAACGAAACAAACCCTTGGCAAAAGGGAATGTTCTAATATTGTGGAGTATATAATAGCGTTCAAAACTCGATCATATGTTGCGTTAATCATATTCTATTATCTATTTTTTATTTACTTAGCATTATGTTTTAAATAATTGTATTGTTACAACCATTTAAGTAATGTAGGTGGAGGAAACCAATTATTATAGGTTAGTCTTCTAACATGTGTTCATTTCTATAAATTATTACTAGTATATGCCTTGTATGCCAAACAAAACCAATTAATTTTTTGCAAAAACGAGAAATGTTAAATACAAGGGGATGAGTACGTATTATGTGATTCAAAAGATAAGCCAACAATAAGAAAATCAAATGAGATATCGTAAACTATACAATGACCGAAAACAACTATACATAGTAAGTTAATGTGACATGAACTCATACAACATGTTGCAACAATATTATTATATTTGTTAATTATAGTGATTTCTACAAAACAACCATACAAAATGGTTTTTACTATTTACATTGTTCGTCGTTTCAAATTTAAACGTCTATTATGCTCACTACTCAAAAAGGTTACATTACATGTTTATCAATAACCTTATGACTTTGAGTCCTACTTAAATAATTTATTTACAATAGATCAATGTCCTTATATAATAGAATATCTTTATCATGTAAAAACTAAAAGCTCCCTCGAAATGGTTTCGCTTACACAATAACCATGTAATACGAAAACGACAAGATTGAAAACTATTAACTTAAAAAAAAAAAGGGGGGAAAGAAAAACTACAAACTAACAAATGTTTAAACCTATGACCTACCCTCAAAAAAATAAAAAAAAACGTGCGACCTCTTAAATGAAATAGAGCATGCAAACAAAATGAGCTAATTGATGCCACTGGTATAAATAGCATCAAAAAAATATAAGATACTTACTTGATTTGGGCCTGGGCTAGCCCCCCTATAATATCAGATTTATAGTATTTATTGCTTTATCTTATCATCAAATGTCAATTACTCTAATGGTTTGATGTTTAATTATCATACCCTTGGTCAAGGGTTCGATTCCCACCCTATGGATTTTTTGACGAGCTTCTTACCGGAGGGTACTTCCGACGTCCCTCTCCGGCTAGCCGGCGATCCACCGGCCTACTCTGACCAAATGATTCCGGGCAAACATTGAATAATTTTTTCATTAAAATTATTATACTACATTTCCTATTTTTCAAGTAATTACAAATTAATTTAAAAAATATAAATATTTAAAAATTAGTGAACGGTGTAGATCTTCTTCTAACATGATGTACTGTAAATCTAAGCTTTGTTATGGTACATTTCGGTGCACGTCGTGTACCATAGAATTCTTCATGTTAGAGTGTTACAATATCAAAAATGATATGACTATCAAACTAATATTAAATGGTTTGATATTCACATTAATCATATGGTAACAATTTTAGAGTGTTACAAAGATGGCAAGATTACTACTCCATATCTTTATCATTAAAGGGTTGATTGTGATTTATGAGATTAAAGACATCCATAATCACACAATTAAGCATGGTAATAAACATGGTTTTAATGGTGTAATAACTAATAAGTACAACAATAACGTTTTTATTTTAGGTGATGAACCTGCGGGAAGGATCCAAAAACAAGAAAATAAAGAAGACACCCAAACATACTACTAACGCGCTCCAAAAAACTCGATAGCCAAGAGTCAAGCGAGGCAAATATACTACTTTATCTATTTAAGCTTAAGGCAATGTTTGGTATGAACAATAAGCTAGCTTATTTGGTCAAAGTAGCTTATTTGACTTGTTATTTAAGCTCTTTGACAAAATAAGCTGGTTTGGTAACACCACTAGCTTAAATACTAAGCTATCTTATTTAAGAAGTTACCCCATGTGACTTATTATTAAAAATAAGTCATAATTTTATTCCTACTTTACCTTTAGTTATTTACTAAAATAAAATGAGATCAAAAATAAATAATGCATTTTATGTAATTTTATACTCCGTATATATCAGCTAATTCTGCCAAACACTCCTATTACTATCAGCTAAATACTTTCATCTACTATCGCTGCTATTATTTCAGCTATCAGCTACCATTTCAGCATTCATCTACTATTTCAGCTAGTTTTACCAAACATAGCCTATAAATGACATATCAAACATAGTCCTAATGTGAATGTATATATGTAATCAAATGTGAATTTGATTCACTTTTTTTTTAATGGGATCATACTAGCTAACCCTTTAGAGTCTATTAAACTCTCGATCTAAGGCCTTGATTCACCTAAAATAAGTAGCCTTTTAAATATACTCGTATTCATTTAGTTCAGATGAAATAAGCTACTCGTATATACTTTGAATCTACCTTGCACATACAATTGTTGATTCTATAGGAATTTTATATTATACCCCCGGGGGTATATTGAGTTTTTGTACCCCCTCTAATAGAATTGACGAGCAATGAGTGCAAATTGATGAGCAATGATAATTATCGTTGGGTATCCATATATAAATCAATCAACTTATATGTTTGATTTTATTGGGTGATTTTTATTATTTTTTACCCATACCGATGAACCCTCAGCATATTAATGTTTACTCATTGAAACATAGGCGAATACTCATCGAATATTCGTGAATTGATCATCAAAATGTTGCGGGGTACAAAAACTGTATATACCTCCGGGGGTACGGTATAATAATTGGATTCTATAGGTGACAAATTACAAGACACATCGAAACTAACTTGTTCATGAACGAACATCCACCTTACTAAATGTCACAGGGATTTCACCATGCCCATCTTTTATTAACAACAATTGCTCGTCATTCCCATCTAAATACGCCTGCAAAAACGCAATCATAACACCACCTACAAACCTTCTCATAGGTTCTCTCGACTTCCCATTCTTAGCCAAACAATAAGTAGACCTTCCCCTGACTCCTGTGGTATGATCATCCAACATGTCAAGGTGACCCTGATCTTTAACAAGAAAATACCAAGCCGGGTTTCGACATTCCTCGTAAAAATTCTCGTGGTTAACTCCTTTTGGAGCACAGGCAGGAAACACAATGTTCCTTTTCATTTCACCAAACCCTGAACCGATCACTAGTGTAGGTAAATTTTCGAGGTCGAATGAACGAGGAACGTATGTGAGCAGTGGAGGTGGTGTTTGCTTTCCTTTGTCCATTCCATCAACAGGGTCAATACCGATCAAAGCCGAAATTTTGAGAGGAGACGTAGTGACGGATTTTAGTGCTAGACCAAATGCAACCTTACCACCACGACTGTGGCCAGAAATTGCAAGCTTGTGTATATTTGGTTGTACACAAGATGGAAGTACGTCTTGTAGTCCGACTGGTATCCATTTTATAATTGCGGCCGTGGCTTTTATTTCATCAGTAGCATCTGCTCCGGCAAATTGGTATAACTTTCGTAGTCGATGCAAGAAAAAAAGAAACAATCAGCATAGTGTTGCGGCTAGCAAAACCGTGACACTTCTATATGTTCTTAATTAGTTGGTGAATTCTCAGAAATGTCGGAATGTGGTCTCTCGGACTCTGTACCTTATATAGGCTACGTTTGGTAAGACAGTAATCAACATTCTTAGATCTTTGAGTTGAAGTTTTAATTGGAGTAGAGTATGAAGAGACATGATACATTTTATATCACTAATTCACCATTTGTATGAGTATATCTAATGCAACGAAAGATTGAAAGTCTAACACTATGATGGTGAATTAGTGACTTTGTCTCGTGTCTATCCCAGTTTCACCACAAGTTTTGTGTTAAACGGATTGTGATAGGGGTTACGGCCATGTATAATTCAACTTCAAAGAAACGAATTATTTTTTTTCAATTCATGTCCGAAAAAGTTGGTCATCATATCAGCATGATAAATACACTAGCAATTCAAACTAGATCATATATCCTCGGTTAAATCATCGACTTAATTATGAGTACATCGCACATGTACACCATTTATAAGTGTTGGCCTCGAATAAGCTCCCTTAATCAAATTTGAGGTCAAGGTTAAATACTTCCTCCGTTTTCACAAGAAGTTACGTCTAAGATGGTATGGACTTCCCAAAATACTCCATCAATTAGAGATTAGACCATACCTAAGTCTACCTTCTACCAACAAATTACTCATTCGATTGTCAATTGGTCATATATCGGATAGAGAACTGGGCTCTCTACTCCTAAAATTTGGGCCCACGCCCGTCTTTCCCTTTGACAAAAGGCTAGATGATTCACAACTTTGTTGTTGTTGGTGCCTTGGTGGTACCAAGACTCGAACATCCGCCCTATGGTTGTATAGTTGAAGGTAAACGACCTTTCAACCAACAGGTCGGATGGGAGTCGGTATGATTCACAACTTTGTAAACACTAAACACAATGTATTTGGCTACACAAGCTACGTCCGATCGTTGTTTATTTAATAACAAACGAGTAGATCATTCAAGATTGTGTAAACATTTAAAACAAAGTATACATAAAGAGTGGAAATTACCTGAGGAGCAATGACTATGATTCCATGAGACGCAACGTGTTGAATAAGTTGAGTGTAAAAATGATTGTATAGAAGATACCCATGAAGCAATAGTACAACTGGAAATTCACCCCCTTCGGTTGGTGTTGCTATCAGCAGCTGCGTCGGAGGTTGACTTTCATCGGCATCGACTTTTCGGGGTTCGATTTTGAGCAGGACTGTAGTGTAACTTCCATGATCAAATAAACTCATTAGTGTTGGAGTACTTAGTTAGTTGGTTTTGAGCTTGGAGAAGAGTGAACTAGAAGACATACAAATGCTCTGTTTCTTGCTTGTTTAAGACAAGATAAGGTGAAGTTTTGGTGAGCGGGGCTATACTAGTATCTATTATCTTGTGGTTGTAAATTTAGGAGAGGGTGGCTTCTGCTTTACCGCGCAAATGGGGAAAGACGTTGTTAGAGGTCTAATGTTGAATAAGATAAGAAGTAGTATTAATTAGATAATTATGGAGTATTTGTATCAATGATGATATGGAATAGTAAATTTGAATCGAGATTGTAAATTAATTTGCGTAATGAAAATTATTGACCATTCGCTTAGTAATCAGTCAACTTACCGCCCAATCAACTATGGCGACTAAAAGTAACGACTAAATGGTTTCCAGGTGGTTTTAGGAGAAATGTGTGAGTGTTGTAATTCACAAGGCAATTAAAATCGGTCACCCAAGAGCTTTAGGTTCACCATAATGACTTAATATAAACTCAATGGGAAAAAAAAAAACATTTTTCTGGTCACACATGACGTTGTTGGATTCCTTAGAGGTATTTCTTAGAACACGGGTCATACATTTGTACTAGACCTAATATGAAGGAGGAGAAACGATATACTGCGATGATATAAGTACGTTGGGTCGAAATCCGGCTAGACGAACAAACCATGTCTAGTACTCCGTCTCGGACAAAATCCCTATCGTAGGCTCATAGCTGACTTCCCCAAATTTCTTGATCCTCCTAAACATTTTCATTATATTAAAGTAAACCGTGTACTTATAACAGAATCTTCATCTTGAATTCTTGATCATGACATAAAATAATCAATCAAAATTAACCCCAAAATAGCAAGTAATTAGTTTTACACAAATCTCCTTCTAAGTAACTTTTCTCATCACCTCCAATCATTTTCAATATCCCAACAAACTTCCCTCCCCCAATTAAAAAAAAAAAATCTCCATTTTCCCCCATTATTCAAACACCAAATCAATTTTTACCATTCTTTTTTACCCAAATCAATTTTTACCCTTCTCCCCCAATTCCCAAAATTTTACCCTAATTCCGCCCTCCCTTTAAACCCTATATATTACATTTTCTTTGAATTTTGTGATCATAAAATTTACCCAGAAAAATTCAAAAAATAGGCTGTGGTAAAAAAAAAGAAGGTAAAAATGGTAAAAGGTAATTTCGACATAGAAGCAGGAACAAGCAATGGGCAACTTTACCCGAACATGTCGGAAAACCCGGAATTCAGATGGGCATTTATCCGGAAAGTTTACATGATCCTCGCCGTACAAATGATTCTGACCGCCGCCGTGGCCGCCACCGTCGTATTCGTCCGTCCGATATCACATTTCTTGATCTCCACCCCCGCCGGCCTCGGTGTCTACATTGTCATCCTCATCTCTCCCATCATAAGTACACATTTCCCTATCTTGTTTTTGTTGCGTTTGTTTTACGTTTTTAATTGTGTTTTCGGGTTACGGTTTTTATATGACGATTCATGTTAGTCGACCACGTAAAGACGTAATTGTAAATAATAATAATTGTTGTTGTTGTATGTGTTGGTGTTGTAACAGTAATGTGTCCGTTGTATGCGTACATGAAGAAGCACCCGATTAATTTCATACTTCTTGGGTTGTTTACGGTTGCGCTTGCATTTGGTGTTGGGATGAGTTGCGCTTTTGTTAAAGGTAACTTCTTGAGGAATTCTTTATGTTTTTTTTTTGTTTTTGTTTTCTTTACTTTTAAATTTTAATTTAATGTTCGTCTTTTTATTGTAATTTGCTTGCTTTTTACTGTTTGTTTTTTCGTGTGATGGTTGACTACATTGGTTGGTATTTGAGTGACTTTGAGTTTTAATATAGGGGTAAAGTTGCGTATATCCGACACACTCGAGTAATGTCATTGTTGTAGTATCTTACTGTGGGTTGTTTTATGACATAAACGAAATGAGACAGATGGTGCAGCATCCTTAGCTTAAGCAATGATATGATAACTGTGCATTTTTTTTGTATGGGAGTTGTATCAAACAACCATATGGAAGTAGTTAAGAAGCTTGGAATTGTGAGTGAAATAGAAGTTTCACTAATTATGGAGGTGATGATTGTATGTATGGCTGTTAACTTGTTAAGCGTATTATTTGGTATACATGATTAATCTTCGAGTTGAGTTTGTCGATTGATGTATTTTGGTTCTGTTGAGAGGATTGTTACCTGATGTATTTACCATAGCAATTGTAGATGTGGTGAACTGGTGGTGTTGTGCAGCTGTCTATTTTTTCGTTGTTCTTTGGTTAATGCCTTGCCTCAGCTTTAAAGGCACAGGAATGTGGTGAATGTGTCATTATATTTCGTTATGATCAACAAAAGTTAATGGAAACTCATAACCATTGCCTAAAAGGTTCAGTAAATTGACCTACATTTCAATCTTGCACTGAAAGCGTGTTTGGATTGACGTGAAAATAAGTTATTGTCAACAAGCAAGTTCACCTTCTCTGTATATTGTAACTGAATAAAGTTGAGTTTTGAACCTGCATTACCCTAGGTTGAGCTAGCTTCTTCTAATTGTCTTTGACCATAATCCCCAAATTTGTTGTTGACCTTGATCAATGATAACTGACTCCTTCGATTACAAAATTTTATTGGCTTTGTCGTACTTTTAATGATTGATCATGGTATTTAGTTTATATCATTGATTGATAACTTGATGTATACTCCTACATTAGTATTGATACCTTACTCCCTCTGTTTCGAAGTTTTTTTTTTTGACTAAGGATTGTCATCTAGTTGAGTTTATCGATTGATGAAGTTTGGTTACTAAATGAAAAGACGTTTCAACTGAAAAGATCTGCATAGAATTTCTTGACGTGGTGTTGTGCACTTATCCTTTGTTTGATTGCTCTTTTGTGAATGCCATCTGCTGCAATGGTGGAGGAATGTGGCGAACATGACATTGATCCTTGCCTACAAAGTCAGATACATCCATTGATTAACACTGACTGGGTTTGGAATTGGACTTGACTTTTAGAAGTGACCTGTTCTCCTACTTCTACCTTCACCACTTAAAACTTTCATGGCACTTGTTGTAGAGTATATGCTTACTGTCAAGAACCGGTCTTTGAAAGCAGACTGATCGATACGCTATAGTAGTATAGTAACTCCTTGAACTAACATTAACATGTTGCTGCATAACGCCATGGGCTCTCCTTCAGCAGAATCAGTGGACTGCAACTTTATATTGATTTGGCTTTTGAATTGGCAACGAATAGAAGTTTGATAGCTATTCTGATGGCGCACAATATCATTTTAACCTTGTTTACTTGCGCTATTGCACAGGGAAAATTGTGCTGGAAGCTTTGGTTTTGACATCTGTGGTTGTAGTAAGTCTGACCCTGTACACATTCTGGGCTGCGAAAAGAGGACAGGACTTCAGCTTCCTTGGCCCTTTCCTGTTTGCTGGCTTCATGGTGTTGATGGTCTTTATGCTCATCCAGGTATATACATAATGCACATCTTACGTATGCCTTTTCCTATAACTGATTTATTATATGCAAATCTGAAATCAAGTATTTTCTAATGTGCAGATCTTCATTCCACTGGGAAAACTGTCTCTGATGATATACGGATGCATTGCAGCTATACTCTTTTCAGGCTATATCGTATATGACACTGATAACTTGATCAAGCGTTACAGCTATGACGAGTACATCCCTGCTGCAGTGTCCCTTTATCTCGACATCATCAACCTTTTCCTTGCCTTGCTTTCTTTACTGGAGGGAGCAGACTCCTAAGCTGCTCTATGCGTTTCCTCACCACTACAGCTTTTTTACGTGCGTCAGGCTTGTGACTCAGTACAAGCGTTACACATGAAAGCTGGAAGTTCTGTACATCCGTCTAATATCAAATTTTTTTTTTTTTGACAAAGTGATCCGTCTACTATCATTGATTGAGAAGGAAGGTGTATAAATAGAAATTGAGACGTTCGTATCCTAGAGCTAGTAGTCCATTGATGTTTAATGTAGAATATTGATATGCTTCGCAATACGTTTGAACTTATGTTCGCTTCATTCTTCTATTACACGCTGTGTTCATTACCTGCAATTGTTCGTATCGTCAATGTTCTAATGCGTCACTATCAAATCAGTTTGTAACTAAAGGTTTTGTTATTGCTTTTGCTTTTGTCTACTATGCTTGGTGTATTTGCCTGCTCGGCCGATGAAACATCATCTGCAACTACTTGTTCTGTTTCGTGTTCTGGTTACAGTTGATCTTTTTCATGTCACCACAACGCTTATACAGTTTGTATCAATTGAAGGATCTTGTGAACTAACTTAACGCATTACCCGGTTAGAGTTAGTCTTTCTTGCACAATTTTCTTCGAGTTGAGAGTCTCGACTTAGCATTGTTGTGTTCAGAGCTCGTTTATGGTTTGCTTATATTTTCGGCCAAAATTTCTGGTACGCAAAATCAATGGCAGAATGTCTATACTGCGATATGAGCCTGGTACGTGCTGACTTGAACAAGAGTCAAAAATCCATTGAGGACGAGGACAGTATACAGACTACCTACGCGACAACTTTGCATTACAGTGAAGCTGTGTTCTTACATACATTCTGCCATGCCCACTGCAAGAGGCTTGCATAATACATCTAAAAGACCCTCTACATTCATGGACTCGATCCTTCCATGAAACTAATATACAAAATTTGACAACTCGTACCACTGGCAAAAACGATGCTCGTACGGACTCCAGGGCGAAACGGTGACATATCATGACAGTGACTTGTGTGAGTGCATCCGCAGGATCACAAGAGTGGTGATCCTTTGATTATCAGCAATGAAGGGATTATTTACTCGTTTGTGCGCCTCAAAAACCGATAGAGAGCAATTTTCTCATGACCATGTGCCCAATGCTAGTAGAAGCGCAACTAAGCTGCAGCCAGCATGAAAAGAGTACATCAGCCACCATAGGTAACACCACAGAACACCATAAACGCTTTTTTAGGACATACAGTATTTGCACTATAATCACCAGAATTGTACTAGCTACTATACAACAATATCAACTGTGCCACTTCAAATGGGTATCCCTTTTGGATTTGCCAAATTAATAAAATTTCCATAGCTCCGATATCTTCCAACAACTACAAAACTTAAACCAACAATTCAACTATTTCAGTTAACATGTCCAAATGATTTTTAACTGCCAAGTAGGTGGCAGAAACAGCAGTTTGAAAGATTAAGGCAAAAAGGGCCAGTTCAAATAGGCACATGATTTCCCTCCATTTCCTACAATTTCTCTCATACTTTTTTCATTCTTTCCAACTTGGCCACATTTTTTTCAGATAACACATCTTTATTTCTAAATAAGCAATTTAAATTTTACCATCGAGTTCCATTATTCAATAGCTAGATACAAAACCATAGCTAACCTAACAGCAACCCCCGATATTTGTACAGATTGTTCCAAGGGTAAGTGTGTTCAAAAGCACTAATTGGTTTGTCTGGAAATTGTTGGAATGTAATGGTTTGGTGGAAGGAGAGAATGAATTTGAATGCAAGGACTTTGAATTATTTGATGTTGAACCCTAGAAGAGTGAAGGGGGATGAAGAGGCCTTTTTAAAAGGCTTAAGTTGTTCAAGACAAAAATCGATCATTGCCTTTTGCCTTGGGAATAGTCATTTCTTTATAAGTGTCTATACTACCTAATACAATCATATGGACCTTTGAAATAATGTAAGGAGTCCTCAAACTTAAGATTGTTGGTGTGTAACTCCGGAATAGAGATTAATACAGTAGCAATACCCAAGACTTTGGGATCTTGGGACAATTACAACAACAGTCGGCTAACATGAAACGTCATCTGTAACTGTCTTGTGCATGGCATATACGTTCAAGATCATTGTAAACCAGTTTAAAAAAATTGAAACCTGTTTAAAAAGGAGTTTTACAAAGCCATCAAAGAAAAGGAAAACAAAAAAAAAATCTAAAAATAGTTGAAAAACAAGTGAACTGATATTGGGACAATTACTTGCAATACTAAATAATACGGTAATTTTGTTGCGTACCTTTGTCATTCAAATCAAGTGATAGACCAGGATTCTTTCGATGTTTTTCCTTTGTATCATAACCTGTTTGAGGAACTCCAAGTTGGCTAGTAGCGCTAGTGTTGCTATCAGAATTCTGCCTGCTACTGACTGGTACTCTCATCTGAGGGCTCAAGTACATTTCCAAGCCAGAAGAAGAAGTTTCAATTTTCTTCTTCATCTTGAATTTTCCCCTGGAATCACGGGAACAAGAAAGAGAAAAACAATCTCTCATAAGTAAATAGCAAATTACACAACAATTGAAAGATGTCAGGTTAGAGAATAAACCTATCTTTTCTCTTTTCTAAGTATCTCTGCAACGAGACCTGTCTGTTTGTCTGCCCTTCAACATCTGACATGAACAAGAAAAAAGGCATTACTAAGTTGTCATTATCTAGAGAATTAAATGTATCTGGGCTTCTGTTCATCAGACTATATGCTTTACCGTTATTTAGTGGGAGTTGTCATTGTGCATATAGATGTAACAAGCGAGAAGTAGACACCTCCAAATAGCAAAACTAAGCAATTTTTATTAAGTTCTGGTAGTAGGACTTAAGCAGCCCTACGTACGTTGACTGGAAGCTATATGAGATTGATACCGAAACCTTAAGGAACAATGAAGTAAGCCGCATAAGATAGGCAGTGACGTAAACAGACCTTTAGCATTCAATTACATTCGATACAGGACAATGGAAAGCAAAGGAAACTTTTGTAAAAGCATTGATCTTTTCATCTTTTATCTGCTTAGTAAATCAAGACCTAAATCACAGTTTCCTAACTTGTCGTGCAGTCTAGTTGCATAGGCCCCCAATTGTCCCAGAGCAGACTATGTGATAGGAGTATATACGCTTGTACAGTTATACCATACGGTTTTACTTGTCAACATTTGCAAGGGAGAGTCCCCTGCATGAAGGTGAGAGTGGGACAGGTAATTTCATGCTGACCAGGCATGTCTGCTAAAGAGCAAACCCACCAATATCACAACGCACTAGCTAGTCTAGCTCCATCTGAAAGAGAAGTGTTTAAGTTTGATAGAGTTGGTGTGGTCTTGATGAACGAATGTGATATCCGCCACTAGCAGCGGAACAAAAAGTTTTAACTTTGAGATCAAGCGGAAATGGATGTCACCATATTCATCCATACACCAGGCACCACAACTAGCAGGTTGGAACCTTGCAAGTCATACTATTGGTCCCACAAAACTACTTCTTCTTCCTACCCATATTTAATCCCATTAAATTTGGCACAAGGAATAAGAACGTGAGAAGAAAGAATAGTGAAAAACTATTGGTCCCACAGAGGCCAGAGTAGATGAGAAGTTTATAGCCAATGTCCCAAAATGGAAAGCAGGAACATGGACAAAGGGAGTAATTATAATTCTTGATCCAATCACACAAATGACCAAATGTTTCAAGAACATCAAATTTCACCACATTTGTACTAGTTATAGAAGTCTTAACGGGATACGGGGAATCAAAAGAAACAATAATCAAGCGGAAACATCAATATGTTTATCTTAAAAAGTTTGTTTTGGACAGAGAGAAGTGGACACAGAGGAAGGAACGGGAAAAGGGTCTAATATCCAGTGTTTGGATTTGGGACTTTTGGGTAACAATAAAAATGAGCGAGGAAATGGAGGAAATTCATTTTTGCCAACAGCAACTAAAAATGCTAAGCAGCAGCAACTCCAGAGTCCGATGCCCTTTTCTTAAGCATTATTTTTATATTTTTTTTTCAATTGCTTTTACACAGAAAATTACACGCTATAAAAACATGTTGAAATAGAGAGGTGCATTTCCTTCCAAATCTCACCAATTTTGCAAAATATTGATTCATTCAAAATGGAGGGAAAGTTGTTCTTCCCGATTCCCTTCATTTGCTTTCCTAGTCTCCTTACACGTGTGTTATTCAAATAATAGTTTAGATCTCCCTACCCAACCCTTTTCTCTTCATAAGAGAATTTTCTCCCCTGGCCTTCCTTTCTTCCCTTTTCTCTTCGATTCCCTCCCTTCCCTTCCCCTTAAATTTTACTATCCAAACAGACTATAAAGATCCAGATAGATACTGTTAGATCCTACTCCTTGACCATTACGATTGTAGTCAACATCATGGAAACTCGCCAGACCCTAATGTTATTGTGTTAGTTATAAGATGGCAGACGTGAATTTGCACATGGCCACAAGCAAGCCTCTTAAGATTGCACAAAGGACGTATGTGCGACACAGACCTATTGGTACATCTAGTCCAGCACCATAAGCAAGCTCAACGAAGTCTCAAATTAGAAAAAAATTGAGATTAACAAACATTACCTAGTAAATACAATCTAAGGGAAACTCAAAGACAGATTAATGTAATTTGCTAATTCCCTACTTCATACATAGCACTAAATAAAATGAGTATAACGGTTCTCAGGTGAAATAATTTGAGTAGACAACAAACAAAGAAGAGAAAAATAGCAAAGATGTAAAACCTTTTTCTGAGTGAAAGCCACTAAAAGTACCAAACAGTGAAAATGAAATAGGATAAGCAAGGAAACAAAGAATTTAGAGAGAAAATGAAACAGAAAAAGTAGCACAGCACTAGATTATAAACACAAGGGACTTTTTGAGTGGAAGTGGCAAACAGGTTAAAAGGAGTAAAATTCAACCCAAAAAAAACAAAAAGAGATCTAGCAAACACATAGTACACATGGTTCATGTGAAGGCAAAAAAAAAAAAGAAGTTTGCAAAACAAATAATAGGAAACTGGAAGACAACAATGAAGAAAAAAACAAAGTCTACCCCCTTAATCCACATAAATATTTTGCCTCCACTCCGGCCTCTCCAGCAAATCTTCTTCATCCTAGGTAAATCCGTATCACTTTCAATCACCCTTATTGAAACCTTCTTTTGTCATTTCCAACCCCCTACAATCCTATCACTCCTTCATTCTTCAAGCCTCCTAACCATGGTGCATAACTAGGCCTCACATTGCTTAATCACCATACAAGATTCTCTTTCATCTTATCTTCATATATTCAACTCCCATTTTCTCCCTATACACCTCATTCCTCAACTGACCCTTTCTTGTAAGGTCACAAATCCACTGCACCATGAGCATCTGTGTAATATTTGATCTTCGAATGTGACACTATTTTAGGGTCCAACATTCGGTGCCATTTGATAGTGTCTGCAACCTAGGTGTCATGTGGCAGACTTCTCCCTTCAATCTATTACCACATTTTACTCCAACCAAACGCCACTCAGTAACAATATTATCATTGCCAAATAACTCGTCGAAGCGCAAAACTTACGATAAGAAAAAACTAAATGCTGCACACGCTCAAGGACTGAAACTTCTCACCAAATGCTGCAACATAACATTCGTTGGCGACTTTTCTCATCAAATGCTGGAATATAACATCAGTTACTGACTTCATGCTCACAGATTCGAGAAAAGGATCGAGTTTCATGCTGAACCACCACCCAACCAAAATGTACCAGAGAGGGGGCTTCTCTAAAACCCTACCATCTCTCTTAGTGAATAGGCAAGGAAATACAAGAACAAAACACCACTCTCTCACTGTAGCAATGTGATCCAACAGCCAGAAACACGCCAGTAAATCTATACGATTTTGTAATGCTTTATATCTCCCAGTTATAGACTCATTCCAAGTGACAAATAACCAAAATAATCCAGCTTGTGAGACCATTAATTTATGGAGAATGATTAGTATCATGTGGATGATAGAGTTTGACCTTTTAGGGTTTCTTTGTATGTTTGGAAATGATTTTCCAATAACTTACTACTTTTCCTTTAGAAAATCCTTTCTTCCTAACGATTTTGAAAATGTTCACACCCTTTTGCGATTGGTCTTATCTGTTTTTTGTAATCTTCTTCCTTTGTTTGAATTTATAATTGTTTTGTAACGTGTACGGTGTACCATTACATTTTTAAACGTGTACCCTTAACTTTTATTGCTAACACTTGACGGTTTCAGAGGACGATTCATGTTAATGTTAACTGACCCCAAATGATATTGGGACTAAGGCTTGGTTGTTGTTATTGTGTTAGAATCAAACAGATATGACGCCATATTACATCGCTCAGAGATAATTTCAGGGTCGCTAGAATTACCTGGTACCATGGACTGCAAATTTGATGCATCTGGAGTGGCCAAATTAAGATCAACACTTGAAGTAGGCAACTGGCATGGAGAATTCAAATTCGGGAGGTTCTCATTACTGGGTGCATCTTGAGAAAAGTGGATAGGGCTGGCTGCCAGATGCATTATCGTACGTGCCTGCTAAACAAGCTACATAACATTAGAGCCTGGGCCAGGATGTCCAACACATTCTTTTACAAATTGAAGGAGTACCTTATCAACAGGGAGTGCATCATAAACATTGACATTCCCACTGTAGAAAATTGTCATCTGATCAGATTGCAGATTTTCTCCATCTTTACATCTGCAAACACAGTGATGAGGAAAAAATAAGAAGAATAAAAAGAGGTCAATATAACGAATTCGACCCGAAGTCCCACATTGTAAAGATGATGCTATGAAAACCAATCTGGAAGCACAGAATATGAATATATCCACTTAGCCAACAAATCATATAATCATATCAGCTTTACTACAAGCCTTGGAAGGAAGCAGGAGCTCATGTTAAAGAGATCCAGAATGAGAATATAACAGTGTGGGTCTGGCAACCTCACACAGGATAATGGTGTCTAGTGCAAATGGGCTATTTCTTTTTATCTTGCTCACTAAAACATCAGTACACCTTTTTGGCTGGTTAGGGATTACCATAAGAACCTAAAACTTTCGTGTAGTGGTTCCGCACATGTTGAAGCAGAGTTTCACTTTAGGCTGTGGGCCAACATTGCCTGTAGCATACAAGAATTTGCAGGGAGTGAACCTAGAAAATTTTCAGAAGCAATCAGTTTTTGCATTAGGTTCAATCTAGCTTGTCGATTGTTCTCTGGCAACCTAAGCAAATAGAGTATTTTTTAGGTAGCTTTTGAAGTCCGTCTCGTAGATTATCGACATATCAACCTTGAAGGCAGATGGGGCCTCATTGATGTCTTCCTATCTTTTCTGGTCATAAGTTTGTAACATTTATTCAAAGTTTGACATCCAGCCCTAGGACAATGTTAATAAACTCAGCTCATTAGCCAATTAAGAACTAGAAATGCGCAAAATCTAAGAGTGAAGCAAAGACTATTACAAAATAAGTATATAGGAGTATGATTTAACATCATATTAAGTAAAAGCCACGGCAATGAAAGACATAAACCCTATTGTAGCATATCGAATAAGCAAACCAACACACACCCACATCACAAAGGGAAAAGACCTGTCAGGACTGCCTTTGGTGTCTGTGGTACGACCCTCCCCTTCTCTCGCAAGATCTGGCTCACACAGCCCTTCGGGCCGATTTGGATATCCAACCTCCCCCAATCCTGAAACTGAACCTTCCGCCTCAGCTATACATAGCTCCTTTACGGAGCTAGATGAATTAGAATTCACCTACAAGTTGCATGAATAATAGCAATAAATCAACCTATCAGAGGATATGTTCATACTACATATAACGTGAATATATAAATTCAGTAACAAAATCTAAGCTCTCAGATAAGATGCACAATCATGGGTTCCCTTCTATTGTTAACTTTTGAACATCAAAGAGTTGATCAAATCCTATTCCCCTTAGCTAATCATTATATTGATCTACATTTCGCATGTTGCGCAAAACATGTGTTTGGATTGACGTGAAAACAAGTTACTGCCAATGATCCAACTTCACCTACCTTAGCTATGATATCTTTAAGCAAAGAAAAGTCGAGTTGAACTTGCATTAGTCTAGGTTAGGCTAGCTTGTTCAACTTATCTTTGACCAATTAACCCCAAATTTATGATTGACCATGGTCAATGATAAATTACTCCCTCTGTTCAAATTATATCGTTACCGTTTCACTTACGTAGTCAATGACACCTATCTCTGACCAATAATTATTCAAAAATGAATTGGCAACACTTTAACATTGATCAACTTTAAAAAAATTCAGTAGTAGTATATTACTCCGTATTATTTTCTCATATTAGTACTCATCTAACTACAGCTACGCTAAGAATACAATTTGCGATTTTGGTCAATGTTAACATCACTCAACATGTAAAATCAAGCGAGGCTAAAAAAAATGAAACACAAGGGAGTCAAAAGTTTTGCACAATTAGACAACATTGTAATAAAACCTTTTTCGCAAGTACCTGTGTGACATCTAAACTCGAGTTTTCCCATATGTTGAGTGCTCAACCCAATAATCTTATCTAATGACGAATCTCTTCTTCCTCAATTAAAACAAAACCCTAGGTTCGGGCGAAAATCTTCCTACATTAACAATAGCACAAACAAGTACTAATTCAACCCCCTCTACTAATCCCCTAGTACAAAACGACACCGTAATTGGCATCACTGCACAGTTGTAAGCATATAAATCAGCACATAATTACAATTACTTAATAAATTCAACAATAAGCATCTAAATTAGCATATAATGACAATTTACACAAAAAAAAAAAAAAAGAGACTTGCTTGCTTACAGTGACAGTGTAGTTGGTGGTGGGGGAAGTAATCGGCGGAGGCGGCGGGCGAAAGGAGGATTTAATAGCGGCATTAGGCGGAGAAGGTTCAAGCAACGATTTTAAGGAAATAACTTGTTGGATCGCTTGAGATTTGTTCCACGAAGGTCTCCGCATACCTGCGTCATTAACACACATGTTTCATTTTCCGCCATTTCTTTACTCACACTTTTATTTTACTTTTTTCCTTTTAATTAAGAGCTCCATTATTGGGTTCCGGAAAACAAGGAGAGGGGAGAGAGAGAAAGTGTGAGGGAGAAGCTAAAGGAAAAAAGAAGAGACCTTTTTCTTTGAGGTAACGGCGGCAGTCTTCGCGCGTGAGCTGTGAAATGTCGTCTTCAGTGAGTTCATGTAAGGGTTTGTGGAGGACGGACTTGACGGCGGGTGGTGGCGCCGCCGTCACTCCGCCGTTCATGGTGGACTTTTCCGCGGTAAAAGTAAAATTTTGACTTTGAGGAGAGTAATTATTTGGGAGAGAGAGGAGAGAGAAAGTGAGTGAGTGAGGGGTGAGAGGGTGGGAGTGTGAGACGGACGCCCACAGAATTTGGGGGGAAGAACATAAACAAGGGTATTATTTTATTATTATTTATTGTAACTAATGTTATTTTTAATTTTTAATTCATTTTATAATTTTAACCGTTGTGGGATTTTGAAGGAGGGAGAATGGTTGGGGAGTTTTCAAGAGGGAATGGTTATGGGGGGTTTAAGCGGGGGATACTTGTCCCTAAGCTGACACGTAGCTCTATTTTTACTTGATAATTGGTGTACTAGTTTTCTGCCCCGTGATCTCACGGGGTTGTTTATTTCAGTTGCGATCGTTTATCCCATTATTTGTCCTACTCTATATACCAAACCAATCAGATTTCAAGAATTCACCATAAAAACAATTAAAATTTATTTTA